>JAUIMM010000780.1:2900000-2972500 GCA_031769625.1 Taudactylus pleione | reverse complement strand
TCAACGCCCAAAAACGCCCTGTTCAGTCAATCACATTTGACATGTCACTTCCTGTACGCTATTTGACTAACGAGACCAAAAAAGCTCGCAATCTGCTGTACGCACATGCGCAGTGTTACACCGACGCATTCGCGGTTACTCAACATCGGAACGCAACGAGCGTACTGCTGTTAACGAACGGCTCTGAATCAGGCCCTATGATAGCACAATGGTTCTCATTTGCTAAAAGTCTCCTAAAGATTCCACCCTACTGATAATGGAGCAAATACTGTGTTTCCATTGCAACTGGGTGAATGTAAATACGTACCATAATTTGCACATACAATACACTTGGTGGTTCATAATTTCATCAAAAAAGGCAGGTATGTGTAGGAGATGCTCATAAAATGTTGGAGTATATTTTAAATTGACTGTATGTAGAAAATTGCACCACCTGCAGATAAGATACAAGCTGATACACCATCAACAGAAGCAAGTAGTAATAACAAGGGGAAATTCCCCACTTTATGGGGGTCATTCAGACCCAGTCGTTAGCGCCAATGTGCTCGGACCTGGTCGACGGCCCCCCACAGAGCATACGCACGTCGGCGCCGGCGCCATCGTGCACATGCGTGAGACCTGCTACGACCGACAGCGCCGGTCGTAGCGTGTCTCGATCCAAAGGTGGCGAGCTGTCGATGTTGATTGACAGCTCGCCCCATTTGGAAGGCTGGCCGGGGGGGTGGCAGCCCAAACGGAGGCGTTCCCATGGGAACGCCTACCATTTGGGGGAGGCCCCACTGACATCACTAGTGATGTCAGTGGACAGCTTCCGGCTCAAACAGAGCCAGAAGCTCTCCAGGGCTTACGACAAGGGAGACCCTACCCTAGGGTCTATTCGTAAGCCCCGATGGTCGCAATGGTCTCTGACCATCGCGACCATCACCGGAGCGGTCGTTAGAGCTGTGGGTGTTAACCCACAGCCTAACAACCGCAACAGAGGTGGGCAGTCAGGATGCAAGCGGCCGCCCAGTTTCTGAGTGACTGCTTGCATCCTTCGACCGCCTCTGAATGAGGCCCTATATGCTTGTGACTAGAGGAACAGCAAATATCCATCAAAGGCTACACATCTAGTTATTAGATGAGGGAAAGGCAGGGGGGTGCATTTTACTTAATTGTGGCACACTGAAAAATCAACTCAGGTTTATGGAAGCTACTAAAAGAATTTCAAAGTGTAACAAAAGAAAGCAAGTTCAGATACTGCCAGCCTAAGTCAGATCATATCCCTAATCAAACTACTAAAGAAAGATATGAAAGCAAAAATTCTGTTAAGAATGGAGGACTTATAGATCAACCCATTTATTTATTTTCCAAGGACACAAGGGTTTGCAAGATCTTAAAAAAATATGTTCTGATCCTAGGTTTAAGTCCTATGTTATCTTTCTTTTCAAATGACCCTGATCTTAACAGATGCAAACTTATCCTTGTGCACAAGTTATTGGATTAAGTGCAATGTATCCTGCTTCAGCTTTGCTTTTTGCTAAGTTTGAAAAGAAAATAGTTTTCACAGAGTTACACTAATTATGGGTCAAAACAACTCACAAATGACTTCTGGTCAGGCTTAAAAGAAATACCCAAATTTGACAGTGATGGTTCTACCACTTCTCAAACTGATATAGTTTCTGTTGGTAGAAGGGTGAAGGAATACTGTTATGTTAATACACAAATATTTGCTGCTGAGGAAAATCTTCTTGACATTGTCAATGTCAGCATTGATGAAGATGACAACTGAAACCAAAGAAGCTAAAACAGAATTGTAAATTATAACTCTATAACCCTATTCATTCAGGCAGGGCCAGCAATAGAAATCACGGGGCCCGGTACACATATTTTTTAGGGCCCCCCCACCATCTAGCAGGTAGATACAGGTGTAGTGCTCATGGGGGGTGGGGTGTAGGAGAGAGAGAGATAGAGAAAAAAAAAAAGAAAAAAAAAAAAAGAAACCACACATAGAAATGAAGTTGGGAGGACACTGAACTGACCTCTCTGCAGCAGGTAACTTCACGGACAGCAGGCAAAGTAACGGAGACCAGGACCGCATGGAGTAGGAACACAAAGGCCACTTTCACCACTCTTTGCGCCACAGCCGATCACTAGAGTGTGTCAGGCGCCCGCACTCACTGTCAGGGAGGCGAAGGTAAGAGGAGGATAGGAGCCAGGATGGGAAAAGAGAAGAGGGGGGTCGGATAATCCCCCTTTTTTGCTATGGCCCATGGCAGGTACGGTAATGAGTCAGTCTGACTCATTACAGCAATGCTGTCAAAGCCGCTGCGGGCACCCATTCCTTCAGTGATGCAGGGTGCCTGCAGTGCACCCTGCATCGCAGCAGCAGAGCAGCCAGCAGTTATATGTATTTGTTTGTGGGCTCCTCCAGGGCCCCTAGAACCTCAGGGTCTAGTGCAGCTGTGCCCCTAGCCCCCCGCATTCAGGACCAACAAGCAACAACCAAAAGGTTTTATCTTGTAAAGGCCCAAGCAAGCCAAGCACTTTAGCCACAAATACATGACTGAGATGCTCTGAGAGGAGTAGGGTACCACGTTTTTCTTTAAATTGTGTATCTTATTCGCATCACATACACAAAACAGTCACAGTATACTAGAGAGACTGGGCTGCGACTGCAACCACACAGGATTTAGGTGTTTAAGCCTCGGAGAGAGATAAAGATGATGGAAATAAAGTAACAATCAATCAGCTCCTAACTGTAACTTTTCAAACCCAGCCTGTAAAGTGACAGTTAGGAGCTGATTGGTTGGTACTTGGTTGGTACTTTATCTCCGCCCACTTTATTTCTCTCCAAGGCTGAGTATAGTACATAGACTAGACTCCTAAATCTGGCTTCTGTGGCTGCCTGCAACTATAGACATTTTGCATGCATCTCCGAATTAGAGATGTAAGTGTACCCCTCAGAATTAGAGAAGTGTGCGGACCCCCATGTTTTGGTTTTGGCAAAACCACCCTTAAGTGTTTTTTTTCAAAACACATACAATGTCGTTGATGAAGCACAATGTAATTTGGCGTGAGAAAAAGCCGTGGCTGATGCATCGCAGCACTTTAAGAACTTGTAGTAAATCGAAATATTTAAACAACATGTAGACAATCACAGCATAAGGCAATCGGAACATTCTAGATCCACAACACACAAAGTGTAGCAAGATAAGTTCCAGCCAATCAGCTCCTGTCATTTTTCAAACACAGCCTGTAAACTGATTGAAGCTGATTGGCTGGGACTTATCTTTCTCCTTTTTCTCTCTCTCCAAGGCTTACTGAATAGAAGACAAAATCATACTGTACAACTGTCAACTATAGTAAAACGCTACCCTGTATGAATAGATGCTCACACGTTCAGACTGGTAATTATTCTTCCCTGAATGTTTCTGTGCCTATAACATGAGCTGTGCTGGTCCCTTACAGTGTTCCGACAAGGATTAACCTTTTGCAATCTCCAGCATATTGTGCTTTAAAAAGCACATTTCAGATCATTATAACTTAAGCATTCTGTTGACTTTCTATGATGTGGAACAGGGCTCATCATGAATTAGAAGAGAAGCAGATTGGGATATTCCACATGAAAGAGTTCTTATTCTTCCTAATATGACTGCTATTTTTGTCTTGTTGTGTAGGAATTCCAATGAACATGAAAGGGAGAAATAATCTATGGTTTGCAACCAGGGGCGCAGAGAGGGGGAGGGGGGTTGGGGGGGGCGGCAGGTACTAATTACCTGGGCCTGGACATTCTACAGAGGGCCAGTGCTGCTCCCCCCTCCTCCCTCTTATCTCACAGCAGCCCAGCACACACTGCTGTGTGCTGGGCTGCAGTGGGAGACTGCTCGCAGCTGCTGTGCAGAAGCTGCAGCAGTCTCCTATGCCTGTGGGGGGTGTGATCACACTAATCATGCCCCCACTGGCTATGCGCCAGGCTAAGGGGCTCACAGCACCCCTCTCCCCAGCGTGCAGCACTGCAAAAATTATTTATTTATTTATTATTATTTTAAGCCTGAGGGGGCGTGGTCGCGCCTCCCATGATTAGGCCATGCCCCCTTCCCCCAGGCCAGGCACGACTCTTGACACCCCTGTTTGCAAAACAAAGGTTTTGTCTGCTATATGGTTTTATTAGGCTACTTATTGCTGCAGAGGTTCCAAACTCTGCCATTACAGTGCACGCTTTAAGGATATCCATGCTTGAGCACAGGTGACTTAGGCCCTCATTCAGAGCCGTACGCTCTGAGCAGAGCGCACGCTCTGAATGAGGGCCGGGCTCCATTTTCATGGAGCGTCCTCCTGGACGCTCGTATAGCTGTGGGTCACCACCCACAGGCTATACGAGCGTGCATTGTGATGGTCATGATGGTCGAGACCATCGCGACCATCGAATTTGCGAGCCGGAGCCTGCGGTTGAGGTTTTCAACCGCAAGCTCCGGAGTGATTTTGGCTCTATCAGAGCCAAAATCACTCCCACTGACATCACTAGTGATGTCAGTGGGCCGGCTTTTGACGGGAGGCGTTCCCGTGGGAACGCCCCCATTAAAGAGGCACGCCCCCAGCACGCCCACCAAAGGGGGCGTGCTGTCAATCAACATTGACAGCACGCCCCCTTTGATCGGACACAACGAGCGAAGGACTTTCCTTCGCTCGTCGCGTCTGGCGCATGCGCACGACGGAGCTCCCTCCGTCGTGCGCATGCTCAGTCCATAACATCGACCCACTTGCGAGCGGACAGCCGCTCGCGAGTGGGTCTGAATCAGGCCCTTAATTAGTACTAGAGATGTGTGTGTTTTGGTTTTGGTTCTAATTCATTATCGTGTTTTGGCTTTAGCAAAACCACCTTGAAGTATTTTGGTTCAGATTTGGTTTTGGATCGGTGTTAGATTACTTAAAAATCGATTTTAAAAAATCGATAAAACAGCTAATATCATGTAACTTAGGCTCTCATTCAGACCCACTCGCGAGCGGCTGTCCACTCGCAAGTGGGTCGATGGTCCCCACTGCGCATGCGCACGACGGAGGGAGCTCCGTTGTGCGCATGCGCGAGACCCGACGAGCGAAGGACTTTCCTTCGCTCGGAGTGTCTCATCAAAGGGGGCGTGCTGTCGATGGTGACTGACAGCACGCCCCCTTTGGTGGGCGTGCCGGGGGTGTGCCTGCCAGATGTAGGCGTTCCCAAGGGAACGCCTACCATCTGAAGCCGGCCCCACTGACATCACTAGTGATGTCAATGGGAGTGATTTTGGCTCTGATAGAGCCAAAATCACTCCTGGCCTTGCGGTTGAAAAACCCAACCGCAGGCTTTTGCTCGCTGTTTCGATGGTTGCGATGGTCAAGACCATCGCGACCATCATCCTGCACGCTCGTATATGCTGTGGGTGGTGACCCACAGCTATACGAGCGTCCAGGAGGACGCTCCATATTAATGGAGGTGGGCCCTGATTCAGAGCGAGCGCTCTGGTCAGAGCGTCCGGCTCTGAATCAGTGCCTTAGACCTGTTTACATGCAATACTAAATTTTAAATCCTAGTTCTGAACTGGCTACAGAACCGAACTGGGAGATTCAGCTTGGATCGCAATCCCGCGTAAACATGCAGTTCAACTGCAATAGCAAGCCAAACCACTGCAATGCAAACTCGGCACCACAAAAGGACGCCCACTTTATTTACACACATCCATAATACTTAGCAGAATAGCGAAACCATCAGTACAATTGAGTACCATCGGACCCATATGCTCACTTGCACGAACCCTGACCTTACTCAGAAATTGCTAACAGCTATGCGTGCTATGAGGCTTCCGGCTGCATATGGCATTGCAGTGGCTAATTTATGTACACCCCTGCAACAATGTGTGAACGCACTGGGACGCCTGCGTTTGTCCGACCATCCTACATTACCACTCCCAATTGGCACTTCCTGTCAATCACTCTGCCATTAGTCTGCGTAGCCTCTGCAATCGCAGTCCCGACAGCAGGGGTTAGTTCATGTATAAGCATCGCGATGCAAACACATCCGCAGAACTCAACAATCGGCCAATTGCATGCGTATAAGCAACTGCGTTCCTTGCTGAATCAGCCCCTGTTTTATATGTTCAAGTGCAATAAGAGCTCTATATATTTTTTTATTCTGTACTGGGACCTGTAGTCTGTCTAATAATTTTAACTCTTGCACTGCAGTTTTTCTACTCATTGTATTTGTAGGAGATATATCCAGCAGAGACATATGCCTGAGTTGGTACATCAGACCAAGGGCTGTATTCAATTTGAAGCGAAAAGCCGTTTTCGCGTGTTTTGGGAGAAAACTTTTCGCCGATGATGTCATTTTCGCCTGTTTTGGTTTTACTCCGTATTCAATTTGGGAGACTTTCCACCTAGGCGGAAAATCAATGCAATGTAATAGACGGAAAAGTTTCGTCTATGAATAGCAGGCGGAAAAGGGTGCAGAATTGGGGATTTGGGGTGCAACATTGCGGGAACCCCCATGCAGCCTTCAGACAGTCCCCCAAAGGTAAACTGTGTCAAAAAAATTTTTAAAAACCACTTAAGGACACACCAAAAAATGACTTTGAATTTGGGCTCGTAAAAAAAAATGTTGGGGGACAAAGGTAAAAACTAGCGAACTTGACTCTGGGGGGGGTCCCCAAGTATTCCCCAGGTGTATTTTTCATTGCAGGTTCTCACAGCAGGTGGATTTTTCTACATTTTTTCAACTTCACCTTAGCAACTTTTAAATATGCTGGTCCCCATTTTCAAGTACCCCAAATTTGCTGGAATAAGTTATTTTCTGGAAAAAATACTCCTGAATACTATTCTGCCTCACGTATAGAAAAAAGCTATTTAGCAGCTATTGAGCCCGTTTAAAAACACTAAATACCTTCAGCAAGCCAAATCGGGGGGTACCATAGTGAACCCAAATGTCAGACCATCTTTTGGGGGGTGTCAGGCTGATTTCCCAAAATCTGACAGGACTTTCTGCCTGTTCAAGTTTTGCCGGGTTCCGTTTTTGCGTACTTCCATATTGAATACGGGGTAAAGCAGGGACGGTCGCAATACTTTTCTGTCTACAAAAGACGCGATGTAGGTGAAAAGTCTGGGAGGCGAAAAAGTATCGTGGAACCGCTCTAATTGAATACGGCTCCAAGTTGGTATATTCACAATGTAATCCTATTTATTGTGTAAATGATTTTCATATGTTTTTTACATCAAAATATTATCTTTATTCAAATCTTTGGACATGTCTTGAATTTGTTCTGCCATATGAGGATACGTTATTTTATACAGCATAAGCGCATTTCCACTAGTCTTTATCTTTTTATAGTGCAGGTTTGTTATTATTTTTGAATCCAAAGTGTACAGCAAATCAGCAAAAGAATAAAAAATTATATTAGTCAAAGATACTCATTTTTCTTAAACACAATTTTGCATCTTTTAAAAGAAGGAATTTGGCAGATGTACAGTAAATATATACTTTTTTATTCGGACTGTGACTAAATATAAATAAAAGAATTTACCTTGCAGGATGAGATTTTCTAGTTTTGAATAGCTGGAAACAGGTAAGAGGGGGCACATTGGGTGGAGGAGGGGTATTCCTGCCTGGAGCAAAGTCCTCAATGGTGGAACTACTATGGTAACTTGTCACTCCTTTGGACCTGGATCCATCGATCCAATATACATGTACAGGAGAGAAAGAAATATAATAGTGTAGTAGTCCTTAAAATGTTAAAAGGTTTAATAGTGGTTGCACTTACAAACATAGAAGAAATAAAAGCATGTCATTGTATCTCCCAAGGCATGTAGCAGGTCCGTGAGTCTTGAAAGCCAGATGTTAATCAGATTAGGTCTCCGGATACCCAGTCTGGATAGGCAAAAAGACAACCACGATCCTCCAATTCCTTGGGACAGCAGAAAAAAACGATCTCCAAGAGGGCTGCTGTCCCAAGGAATTGGGACTACTACACTATTATATTTCTTTCTCTCCTGTACATGTATATTGGATCGATGGATCCAGGTCCAAAGGAGTGACAAGTTACCATAGTAGTTCCACCATTGAGGACTCTCATATGTCTATTTAGGTGATTATATCCCATTTTGTGTGTTACATTCACAGGGTGTTTTTTTTATGTGAATTTGTCCTATAGGGAGCGCTATAGAGATGCAATAGTTTTTTCACTTTCTGTTTTGTCTTTATTTAAGTACTATTTGGGTGTGTACTTTCTTTTGCACCTCAGCTGCACCTTATTGTTATTGCGCATTCATTATTGAATGTTTTACTTTGCCTGGAGCAAAGGGCACAGAGCCTGGCGGAGCCTGGAGGAAGAAGGCATGGCCTAATCGCGGGAGGAGTGGTCATGGCACCTTAGGATTACAAAATTTAAAAATGTTCTTTGCAGCGCCATGCGCTGGGAAGGGAGGGGTGCTGTGATCCCCTCAGCCTGGTGCAAAGCTAGTGAGCGGGGCACGGACAGTGTGATCGCTCCCCCACCACAGGCATAGGAGACTGCTGCTGCTGGTGGTGGTCAGCAGCCACAAGCAGTCTTCCACTGTAGCACAGCATGCTGCTGGGAGGTAAGAGAGTGGGCGGGTGGCTCCGGGCCCCTCCAACAAGTCTGGGCCCAGGTAATTAGTACCTGCTCTCTGCACCCATGCCTGGAGCAGATGCCATCTCAGTATATTTACTTGCAAAAGTCTCAACTTTAACATATGCGCTAAACATTTAATATTAGCCTTTACTTTCTATGAAACACTTCTGCACTATACAGAAGCACTCTTTTGCAAGAAAGTGCATATATTTTCATGTCAGAGCCAATGCAATAAAAATGTAAATACATAAATGTGGCATATAAAATAGAGACACTTATGCAACAAAAATGAGACTCCAAAGATCAGTATTTCTGTTGATAAAATGAAAAGCAATACATTAAGGCAATGGTCTAGAAATGATAGTAGGTTGGTCATTTTAGTGGAATTTTTATTTTTGCCCGTGCCCACTGTCCAATGATGCAACAAAAACTGACACATGATTTTGTAAAGTTGCTGCATAATGACCCATCCTAAAGAGGAATGATTGTGCACAGCAGCCAGAGGTATTATTCGCTGAATATCTTCATCTTTCTTCTGGGTTATTATAGTAAACCCTCAATGTCTGAAAAAGAAACTTGTTACAAAACTAGGGGTATATCTACTAAAGGGCGGGATTTTAGAAGTGGAGCTGTTGCTCACAGCAACCAATCAGATTCTACTTAACATTTATCTAACACATTCTAAAAGATAATAGCTAGAATTGGATTGGTTGCTATGGGCAACATCTCCATTTCTAAAAACCATTACTTAAGTAAATATACCACTAGGTCTCAATTGGTGGAATCAATCTCCATGCATTTATTTAAAACATATACATTCAAAATTACTTTAATACTCCTTCTCTTGGGTGTTAATCATATGAATCCATCAAAAAGGAATATATATATATATATATATATATGTATATATATATATATATATATATATATAGGCATTACAAATTATGAAAATGTACATACAATTATTTTAATACAAAACAAAAAAAAAATTTGTATAGGTCTTGATTCAGAGTCCCATGCAATGGCGCAGTCAGTATGATATATCGGCGAATGAGATGTTGCCGATCAGAAGACCGACAGCAGCATCCCGATGGTGAAGGTCCCATCAGGGGCCAGTAAGTAACCTAACCCTCCTCCTATCCCCCCCTAATGCACCTCCAGTAGTGCCAAACCCTAACCTTACACCGGTGGTGCCTAACCCTAACCCTGCTCCCCACAGCCTAAACCTAACTCTCCCTGGTCAGTGCCTGACCCTAACCCAACCTAGCAGGTCCCTAAACTTATCCTCCATATCCCCGGCCTAACCCCAAGCCTATCCCGCATACTTACCATGGGGATGCCGGTGGTCAGGATGCCGACTTCTGCTGGCGTCGGCATTCTGACAGGAGTTAGGATTCCAGTGTCGGTATACTGATATCTGGCATCCCGTCTACCGGCATCTTGACTGGATCTCGTAATGCTGATGTTCATGGAGTTGAGCGATTTTTTGGTACTGCGCAAAAGTTTCTGAATACTTTTACGATGCATACATTACACAGTGTATACACACAAAGGTGCTGTTGCCATTGACACACATGGTATTAGAAATGTCTTGGAAAAGAGCTGTACATTTATGGGTGGTGACTGGGGAGTGGCTAAAAAGATGCATGGAGATGGATCTTGTTTTGGGCTTGTTAAGGGAGTGTTGCGGGCAGTAGCAGCTCCAGAGGTGGAGCTGCAGAACAGTCCAAAATTCAAACTGGGGAGCCACACCAACTGCCACCCCAAATGCAGTAAACATTATCGGCAGGGACTCACTGACAGTTGGTGTGGCTCCCTATTTGAATTTTGGACTATGCTACAGTTACAACTCTGGTGCTTCCAATGGTTGTGGGCATGTCACCAAATTGTTTGCATACACAGAAGTTCAGTAGTTCACAATGGTGGCCATACACAGATGGAAAATCAGGTCTTCCCATAGGGCTGGTGCAAGTTTCGATGATTTGACTGATGGTGGCATCTAAAGACACAGCAGATATTAATTCTGCTTATACAGAGGCTCATATTGGGCTTCCCAGAGCTTGCACATTTATACACGCAGATGTACCCCAGGGAAGGGCTTATTAGTGGCATTTACATAAAGTCACAGATGGGCGACTGCCAAAAGACGCAACTATGCTTGCCCCCACCTCTGAGACAGACCCTTACATTAAGTTTTATTGCTGTGCAACCTTCTAACCCTTCATCAGATTGATTAGCTGTCTCAGACTACCATGATTATAGATGAAAAGCAATAATGTTACCATAATAATGTTTCTTCTTGCAACAATAAAATAAAATGTAAAGATGCGTACACACAGTATGATTAAAATGCTCGATATGAACGATAACAATATCGATCATATAGTTATCATTCATATCGTGCATTTTTCAGTGCCTCCAACCTACCAAACGACCAGCGAAGCCCGGGCACATATGGACGATAACGATTTCGGGGCATCGACCGTGCGTGCAGGCTAACCTGGTCGATATCATCCAGGTTACTATAGGGACCTGCGATCATTGATCGCGGGTCATTGGCCATCATTGGTAGGTTGGTGGTGTGCTGGACGATGTATAACAATCATCCAGCACACTCGGGAGATCGTTCAACAATATCGTTATCGTTGATGATTATCCCATGTGTACAGTATGCACCATAACATGTGAAAGTCCATGTTTATTTATTAACATCTACTTATACTGAACAAGCATATAATATAGCTAATAATCATGTCTTAATTAAAACCATAAATATAAATAATACCCAATTTTGGTGAAAGTGTTCCTTTAAGGTTCGCTCGATAATATATAACAAAAACAGAATTTAGTAAAAATAATGGATAAACTAAAACATTAGCTTATACTAATAATGAAAGCAATATCCTATTGCAATATAGTGAAGTGAGGACACTTATGATATCCCTATGTTTCTCCTGACTTCAGTATGTCATAAAGTAATATAATGAGACTAATTCAAATGCCAGATCAACCAAGGAGAAGAAAACTAACATGGAAAGCTTTGGGGCTGATTCAGAGCTGCTCGCAAGTGGCTCGATGTTAACCCACCTCCGTCGTGCACATGGGCGCGACCTGTCCAGTGACTACAACTCAGTCGCTATGGGTCTCGCTACAAGACGGGGTGGCTGTTGATGGTGAGTGACAGATCACCCTGTTTTGTAGGCGGGGAGGGGAGTGGCTGCACAAATGCAGGCGTTCCCTTAGGAATGCCTGGCGTTTGTGGGCGGCCCTACTGACATCACTTGTGATGTCAATAGTGGACTTCCTGCTCTATTAGAGCAGGAAGTCCACTCGGGCTTGGGGGATCCGAGACTCTACCACATGGTCTCCTCGCAAACGCCTGATGGTCACGATAATCCAACGGACACCAGGCCACTCGCACAAGCCGTGGGTGGTCACCCACAGCTTTGCGAGCGGGCTGGAGTAAAAAAAAAAAAAACACGCCCTGATTCAGAGCGAGCGCCCGCCAGCAGCGAGCGGCTCTGAATCAGGCCCTTTGTCTTTTAGGTATCAAGAGCCATTAAACAAAAGTCACTAATACACCTTTATTAAACAACAGATCCAATTACTCTACAAGTAACTTTAATATTGTCTCTTTGCATCTGCAAAATACTACAGAATGTATTTGAGAATCAAATCATTCCATTGTAAATCTGCATTTCCTCACATTTAACATTTTGTACTGTACCCGATCTAATCCTTCCTTAAAGTGGAGGTCATCTAGATAACTAGCCTGATTTATGCAAATACTTAACTGCTAATTTCTGAAAACAAATTGCTTGTTTGAAGAATGATTTGGTAAATAATGGTTTCAGGTAGCAATCCATTTTGTTCACATAATTGGATTGCTGAATATTATATATTTTAATACTTAATCTTCCAGTGCATAACATAAAACATAATTAAATGGATAAACAGGAAAGGAGAGGAGGTTGCAGAAAGATAGGAGCATTAAATCTGGCTTACATTTGCAGAATAATATTTCACTCGATTTTACATGTATCAAGTAACAAAGGTGTGGTGTTCTTTTGTGACAGAGGCTTCTGTAGGGAATAATGTATTGTCTAAAGGATGAAATGAGAGAATATCAATGATTTCAGATAAACTATATATGTTTGATATTGACTGTACGTATACAGTAAACCTAGTCCCTGGTTTCATGAGGTGTGGAGGAGCTATTACATTTAAAGCAAGCATAATAAACAATTACTTAAGCATTTCTGAAAACCAATTTGTATGGTCTGTAAACCACTTAGGTGTGCTGCCACCATTTTTCATCTTGCTGTCGACTCTTCAATGGTATGTGGAGGTCTTTGATTTGTTCATCAGTACGGTGATCAAGTGATGACCACTAGGTGATTGTTACTAAAAATGAAAGTTAATAGACCCACACTTTTTTAAAATGAAGAGAGATTTGCAAACCCTTGCAAAAGATCCTTCAAAAAAATGTCACAAATTGGGCTCCATGGCCCCAGAGATTTCTTAGCTGAGGAGGTGGTTCCATGCAGTCAGAATATACCCCTAATGAATACTTTGGAGAGTTGGGAGGCAGTTTACAGAGTTTCAAGGGTTGTGACATTACCTAGCTTATAATAGTTATTTACAACTAATAGCATTGTGTTATGATTAATAGTCCAACAACAGGTGGGTCCATGGAAATCAATAACTGTATTATTATACTAGAAGCCAGAGTGCTTCACCTGTGTTTGCAACAAAGTCCAAAGAATTTGGTGCAGACACAGGTGAAACAGGGACAATCAATGGAAGACATATCACTCCACAGGGTTGGCCACCAGAAATCTCTCACAACAAGGTCTATGGATTTTTGGATGCGTAAGTGCGTGAGTACCCCGACAGTTCAGAATTGTGTCGCAGTTTGGAGTTGACATTGTGAGTGCACAGAGATCTTTTGCTGAGGACTCTTGGGCAACATTCAGTCAGAAACTTATTCTTAGATGTGATGGTCTCTTCAAGAATCAGATGTTGGGGAGGAAATGACTAATCTTTCTAGAATATATAGAAAAGTCTTGTATATACAGTACTGTACTTCCTTCATGTGTTGCTGAGAGTTACATAAGCTTTAATAAAAAGTTATAAGTAAAACAAGGATTGTGTTTAGAAATCCAGTTTATTTAGCAATCACTGTAATCAGAGCTAAACAGTGGAACAACCACCAACTATATGAAATGCATAATATATTAAAAATTCAAGTTAGTTTAAAAATACATAAAAAATATCCATGTCGGGATCAGTAAATTCATAAACTTCAATAAAAGCACACCGGATTAATATTGTGTTAATACACAGAATTGGGCTTGTTGTAAATTCAATTTGTTCCATTGAAATAGACCACTGAATAGAAATCTTTGTTATAACGCAGCAGGAACCATCACAAATATCTTCTCATTCAATTAGGAAGTGAAGGCCCCATGCTGTTACCCAGAAAATTGATAGATCTTACAATGTCCACAGATATGGTACCAGCAGTCTTTTTTATCTTATAGACCAATTCAGAGCAATGAATAGCAAGTTCCAACAATGTCACAACCATACTGTATAATGTTAAAAAGCAGCAGTGCTCTGAGAATCTTCTTGGTATATAATTAATTACTGTAGCAACAGGCTCAGTGGGTGTGAAGTTCCTAAGTTTCAATTACCCTCCAGTGGCCACCTCTATAGTGATAGACTCCTTCATGATAGACTCATTCTGTGAGTTACACATAGACAGCAGAGCTTTGTATCCAACAATGAACCTAGAACAAATTCAATAGACTTATAATGCAGACCTCTGTCATACTGTAAATCTTTTGACTTTATTCAAATTTTCTTAAAGCTAACAAAAAAAACATGTTGTTCTTCTCTATCGTGATAAATTTTCAAAACAACCCACGTGAGAAGTAATAATAAAGGTAGGTAACTATTTTATTGATGTCTGTATGTCTGTACAGCTTCAAAATCTTGGCAAATGTATCAGCTTGGTTTTAAGCAGGGGTGGCCAACCCAGTCTTCAAGGATCCAGAACAGTCTACATTTTTCAGCCTCCTATGCAGAGGTTTTCTCATTCCTAAATTACACATTCTAAAGATCCATCACTGATCTAGAAAACATGAACTGTTAGGGTCATTGAGGACCAATACGGCTACCCTTGATGTAAAACCTTCCACTATTAGATTTTCGTTGATCTCAGAAGTAGTACTGTACATTTTATAGCTTTGCAAAGAAAATTTATTTTGCCCTTCATTCAGAATGTATACAGTCCAAATCAAGCTTATTAAGACTGGGTTAAAGTTTATTAGTGGTCTGTACTGGGCCTAGTCATTTTCATTATTTTTTTATGACCTTGAAGATGGTCTATATAAGTATCCACAGTTACAGGTGACACTAATATTTGTTAGGCATATTAAAAAAGAGCAGAAAATTAGATCACAATAAATGGATCTGTTTGAATGAATTTCAGGTGGGGTTAAATATACTGTAGAAATATATATCAGGTAAAGTTTTTTTTTACTTTTTACTTTTTCCAATTTTTGTGGTACCTATATATTAAATGTGATGTGTTTTGGGGATATTTTTAAGATGGTAAAGAATGTACGTATACTAGTAGACATTAACCTGAATAGTAGCACTGAGTGTTAAATCCCCCATACATCAGCAATCTGAAAACCACAATTAAACAATTTGAAGATTTATTGCCTGATCTTAGGATTTCCCAATTGAGCAATCTGCGCCCATACACTACAGATCTTTTTCAGTGATTTGCAGATCAATTGCAGCAAACACAGATCTAGCAATCTTGAAAGGCCCATCATTTTGCTAGAAACGGTCTGCAAATCTGCTGATCATGTCCATACACTAGCAATCTACAGCCCCGATCGATCTGTGAAATCCAACATGTTGGACAATCTGATTAAACAATTCCAATCACTTTTTGGTTGCAATCTGCAATCTGTGAAGCCCATACATTGCAGATTTTTATACACAATCAATTGCAAATTGCACGATTGCCGCAATCCATCTCTAATGTATGGGGGCCTTTAGGCAGATGCATTGCAACAGTTAACCAAATATTGTGGTACATAACATGGGGCATAGGGTCACAAGAAGCAATTGTAAATCTGCAATTGTACTGTATAAATCTTTGGTGAGAAATTATTGTGAGAAAGTGTTTATACTTATCACCCAGTAAATCTTGCACATCAGAAATGTATATATATACTGTATATATATATATATATATATATATATATTTATACCAATGTCCTGTGCCAACATGACCAGGCCATTAATCCACTTTCCCCACTAATTTACCCAATCATCTGCCTGCAAACTGCTATTTGGTCCCTTTATCCTGAACAATTACTGCTCATACATTGACATGAGCAGAAAGTTGTTATTGTGCGGAAAGTTACTATTAATCTGAAATGTGCAGAAATATGTTTTGTGCATAAACAGCGTGTTTATGTCTTTGGTGTTTTGATTGTGCAGCTAGATTGATAGGTTATGCTTTATACTTTGTTTGTATTAACATACCCAGGAAACCACCATCTCCTAAGGGTATAAAAGTTAAGGTGCCCATCCACTTGCAGATCTGAAAACGACTACACGATTACAATATTGTAATCGTGTAGTCGTTTGTCAGTCTGTGATGAGCCTGCACTGAATAAGCAGGTCGTTCAGTTCAGGGTAATCAATCATCTGCAAACATGCTGATGTCCACCATGTTTGCACGGTGATAGATGTCTAAACAACTAGCAGGCACGCACATGGCAGGTCGTTTTAAACATTTTTGCAAACGATTTGCACACGATTGAACGATCGTTATTGTTCAATCGCTCAACTTAATCGTCTAGTGGATGGGCACCTTTAGATACAAAGATACACCATAGCCTCTCCTGGAACCAACTGATACTGTTCATTCTCCATGCTCTTCAATCTGGGTGTCTAACAGAATTAGGCAACGGTGCTTCCAGAGACTCCCTGTTGATGTACATCTTGAAAGGAGATAAGTATTAAACCTTTAATAGTATTCCTATTTCTTTGTTTTGTGTATTTACTTAAATCATATGTTATATTCACTGATATACTGCAATTTTAATGTCCCATTGGGAACAAGCAACACACAGAGGAGGGTCCGTGTTCCTTGTCCTGGGTGAACCCTTTTTTTCATATTCTTAAAAATGCTTCTATAACACTATTCAACAAAATTTTAAAAATTCTCTGCATCTGTGTTTTCTCTTTATTTAGGAATGCTGAATTCAGTAGAAAAATTAGATATTCTCTATCTTTTCACATTTATTAGCTACACAAAAGAGGTAATAATAGAGGTAATAATGTAGCTATATTTAATAAAATAAGATAAATGAACATTTCAGTGAATCTCTATAGAATTTAAATATTCTCATATTTATTTATTTATAAAATACTAATAAAACTACAGAAACACTTAGAAACTGCTTAAACTAAACTTCACAAACTCTTAACAATCCAAATTAGCCGTAATGTAATTGTTCATTAAAGATAAAATGAAAAGTCACTTTGCTTACGGAAATAGGATGTTCAATCTTTCCGTTTGTACAGTGGCCCTGATTCAGAGCCGCTCGCAAAAAGCGAGCGCTCGCTCTGAATCAGGGCGGCTGCTTTTAAAAAAAAATTGGCCTCCTAGCTGCTTGCTAAGCTGTGGGTGACCACCCACAGCATTTGCGAGTGGCCCGGTGATGGTCATGATGGTCGCGACCATCGGGCTTGCGACGAGACCCTTGTGGTAGGGTCTCATCTGCCGCAAGCCCCAGTGAGCTTCTGGCTCTAATAGAGCTGGAAGGTCACTACTGACATCACTCGTGATGTCAGTAGGGCAGCCCTCAAACGGCAGGCATTCCTTCAGGAATGCCTCCATTTGGCCAGCCACCCCCCCTCCCCACCTACAAAACTGGGCGAGCTGTCGATCAACACATGAATTTCTCACTTGCTCCAGGGCTTGCGCATGCGCATTGTGCACACCACACATGCGAATTGCCCCACCATCGACCTGCTTGCGAGTGCATAGCGCTTGCGAGCGGGTCTGAATCAGGCCCTGTGTCTCATTGGCCTCTCTAAGAGGAACCAGCAGTAGTTTCCATTCATTGCTGGGTCCCAGCAACCTTGGTAGTGATGCTCCAATGTCAGAATGGGATAAAGTCAAAATCCTACCTGACTAAATCCCGGCAGACATAGGGCCTGATTCAGCAGTAGACGGAATTGCAAAACTGCATGCAGGCAGCAGTGCAATTCCATCCTTGCAAATATGTAAGTGCAGCAGGAGGTGTATGCCACCCCATGCTGGATTTGCAATCCCAGCACTGCGACTGAGGTAGCAGGCTGGGATAACCATTGCAACCATCAGTTGTGATGGTGGATGACACCGGCCAGCTGAGTAAGCCTCAACTTATGCAGGCTGGCCGGCTTGTGAAGCCAGAAAACTGCATTAGTGGATGCAGCCCCTGGCCTTGCCACTCCAGGAAAATGAAGCCAACATACCCCCATTTCTGGAAATGCCGCCATCACTGCACCGCCCCAAAATGCCTCTGCCTATCAATCAGGTAATTGCATAGAAGGGGCTATGTGCGATCATCCACGACCAATTCTGCACACACGCAGATTCCCGATAATTGGGAATCTGCATTCAGCATTGCACATACTTGTCCATCATACCGACCTGGACAAAATACCGACAATCACTATACAGACACATGAAAAAACTAACATGCTCAAAATCCCAACACTGTTAAAATCCTGACAATCAAAATCCCGGCAAGGACAAAAAAACAGACAAATGAAAATCCCAGGAAGGCCAAAATGCTGACATTCAAAATACTGATGCATTAAAATCCCAACAATGTATTTACTCTCCATGTGCAACTAAAGAAAATAAAATCCCTACAGATTATTCCTCATAAACCCATTTTCACAGTAATTGATGCTATCTGCTATTAAGTTGCACACCAAGTGTTTAATAAGGGTATTCCAATGCTGAGACTTGTAGTCCCATATGGTTGGCAATTGTGCAACAAAAGAAATATAAAATACCTACAGATGTTGTCTCATAATCCCATATTTACATTAATTGACACTATCTGCTGTCAAGTTGCACACCCACAATAAATGATGCTATCTGCTAAAATATGGGTTTATGATCCTGTCCATATTTTAGCAGATAGTGTCAATTATTGTGGGTGTGCAACTTGATAGGAGATAGCATCAATTACTGTATATATGTGGTTATGAGGACACATCTGTAGGTATTTTTATACCTTTTGTTGCACAATTGCCAATCATATGGAGTGTAAATATATTGTCAGGAGTTTTGTGTGTTGTCGAGATTTTGTCCTTGCCGGGATTTTGATGTGTCAGGATTTGTGTATGTTGGTTTAGTGACATGTCAGGATTTTGTTCATGTTGTTATAGTGACCTGTCTGTATTTTGATTTTCAGTATTTTGTCTATATCTAGTTTATGTCCCTGCCGGTATTTTGACTCTTGGTATGTTGTTTGTCAGTATTTAGTCCGTACTGGGATTATGGTTGCTTGGATTTAGAGATAGTTGAGATTTTGGTGTTGGTAATTTGACTGCCGGGATTTGGACCATCGGGATATCATACCCAACCCATCAGAGAGTCTTGGTGAAAACGTTCCTCCTGTTCACCACTGACACTACCCAGGTTGTCAGGTAAAAAAGTCTAGACCTCAAAGTTAAAAGTTAAGCTTAATTGACATTTTATAGCCCATATTCTTGTAGTTGTCCAATAGTTCATTCATGATGGACATGTAGTTGGCATCTTTTCTGTTCCCTATAAATCCACGCTCAGCAGCCTTGAAGGAGGACTAAGCAGCAGACTACATTTTTGTCAATTTAGCATTAAATAATAAATATTTGTATCCATAAGCCATTTTTTGTTATATGGGGCCAATAAATGTGCCGCCTTTTGGCTTTGCTGTGCTAAGTTTGGAAGCCTGGCCTTCTAGATCCAGAACTTTCATGAAATATTTCATTAGACCTAACTTAATGCGAAGTGGAGGTAAAATGATTTTGTTGCTCAACCAGTGGGGAGTACTTGATGGTTTTTCTCTACAGCAACATATGTTTCTCTCTCTGGCCACTTATTTGTCATACACTGTAATGATTTTTAGTGTCTCTTCTGTTTCAAAAACACAGATAACAGAAGTACTTTGTAAATCCAGCTTGCAAACCTAACAGCAGTGCACCTACCTTTAAGTCACCACAAAGATAACATCCATGATCCTTCTACTTGATTCCATCCAACAACTCAGCCATACTTTCATACAGATGTGCCTACATACATCTATCCTCCGTGCTTTACAAGTCACACCACACATAACGTGGGAGCTCAGTGTGACTCGGTAGCGCAGAGCATTTTTCGTGCATCTTTCTACCTTAAAATTGGTCTTTATTTGCACAATGACGTGAATAGATAGCACAAGCAGCTTATGCTGATTTAAATGATATGTAGCATGCCTATGTTCTCTGAGCGAGGGCGGATGTAGCACTGTAATGTAGTGTTTAGCATGCAGATACACCCGCAGACACACAGAGAACATAGGCATCCTGCATATCATTTTAATCAGCAGAAGCTGCCTGTTGTGCTATCTATTGGCATTGTTGTGCGAATAAGACGCATTTGAAAGTAAAAAGACGCACGAAAATACGCTCGGGCTACTGAGTCATGACACGGCATGGCGGGACTAGAAGGGCTGTTTAACATACCCAGGAGGCTAGATGTATGTGGACCCCTCTGTAAGTTTCTTTTATGTCCACTGCATAGGCCAGAGGCACTGAAGGGAGTTTGCTCCCATTATTGAGTAACTGCTTTCAGACTACACTTCAAGGAATCAATAAACAGTTACCACTCACTAGTATTGTGCTGAACACCAAACTCATTAATTAAACCGTTAACATCAGTACACACACACACATTGAATTTTTCTTTTCAAAAAATGTGTCCAAAGAAAAGTTTCTTGTTCTAAACTTGAAATTTTTGTACCTTGAGCCAGAAGGTTCCAATGTTGCAGCCAAGAATCCAAAAGTTTGACTTGTTGTTTTGACAGTTTCAAGTCACAAACCAAATCATTAAATTCTTCCTGTACTATGATATGAGGTGATTTGTCCTCAGTTTTGAGGTGATACGCTGCTATAATTTTTGTATCTACTGACTCGCTTTAATCTGATTTCCCAAATTCACTGGTACACACACAAGGTACAGGAACAAGCCGCACTTCTCCATGAGGCACATGATTTAGGACTAAAGACACTTCAGGATATTTGCCAGTGTACTCAGGAGCTCATTCAGACCCTCTCGCTAGATGCGTTCGCTTGCACCCTGCGTATGCAAATCAAGTGCATGCCCAGCAAGGCAGGCGATCGCACGGCAAGGCATCAGCACGGCCACTATGTCTTGGTGTGTGATCACTATGTGTATGCAGACGCCAACAAGCCATTCTTAAGCTGCCCACTTGCACACATCATCTCCTAGAAATGCATTAAAACATTGGTACATTGAGCACCATCGGATGCAATCGCAGCGCTTGAGGTTGACTATACCCTGCCGCAAGAACTGCGATCAGTTCAGTGTGAAATTCCATCAAGTGACGTGTACTCTATGACGCTGCCTGTTAATTATGCATGCCTCTAAAATGGTGTTGTAACACTCAGGCACACATGTGTTCATACCTTCAGTCCCCCGTTTCTAATGGGCTGCCCCTGTCACCACCCACAAATGGCTTCTCCTGTCACTCATTCAGATGGGCTGTCTATGCTGGATGAGCAAGCGCTTTCCGATCTTTCGCAGTGGTTCGCGCACGCGCACTGCGATTCATACGCATTCACAGATATTGGCTAGCAACGAGCATTCGCATCTTAGCGAGAGGGTCTGAATGAGCTCCTTAGTTCTACTGGAATGCCCAGCAATACTAGTTGACAAAAAAAACCAGTCAGTACAGTGATCCTTAGTTTCCCAAAATACCTTTAGGACAGTGAACAGCATCATAAGACGATTTTCTTTCAACCATTCTGTTAGATAAGTTGCTCAAGTTATGCAAGAAATATGGGGTGCCCAGATTTTATTTAGGTCACCAAGAGCACAGTCAAAGTACATTTTATAAGGCGCTAATACGCTTTGACTTTTTTGGTGTGAACGATCTGCATACATAACAAACGTTATCAGAATGGTTGACAGACCCACACATTTTAGTGGATGCCATTACTTCATATGAACTTACAAACAGTGCAAAAATGTACTCATGAAGATACAAAATAACAAAACACAAGTAAAGATAACACTGATTTGAAATGGAAAAATATTAACAAAGGTAAAATCGCCATTTGCGCTGGTCACTGCCAGTGATGTGAGGGCCACATATCTCCAGAGTGCTTGGACACAGAGATGGAAACTCGATCACGAAGCAGCCTCTGGTTACTGATGATCATGGTACAGTCTTGGTAGCTTCCTGCTTTTTTCCCCCTCTGCATGCCAGCCCGGAACTAGGATAGGAGCCAGCAAGCAACATGGCATCCAACACTTAGAAGAAGGTTCTGCCCCAGGAACAGCACATGGAGGAGAATTAGGAAGACGAGGAAGGGTATTCTGGTGTTATAGAGGATGAGGAGTCTGGCCAGGATGCATACCCCATAGTGCAGGCAGAAGGGAGTCTTGCAGAGAATTTACTGTGATTACATATTTTAATTTGATCATTTCTATTTTTCAAAGCATCTCAAAAACCTTATGTGATATCACATTTTTGATGGTATATTTAGATTCTATGCACAAAATGCCATGGGAATTGATATAAACAAGATCAGATGATGTCGTAATTATTTGTTTGGTTATAGGTTCCCTTGCATGTAACCTCCTGAATGGTGGGTGGAAAGTATTAGTAATTAAATAAAATCCAAGCTCGGATTGTTTGTCTTAAGGGTCACCTATTTTAGATCTACAAGGAGATGTAATAGAGCAATTTTAGCAATTTTTGAGAAAAACATTCTTTAGCCATTTCCTGGTCAAGTAAGATTTCATCAAACTTTTGATAGCTGATTTAGAGTTGGGAGTTACACTTATTATTACTTGTTTTTGTTCTATTTTTTTACATGCACAACTTCTGTGTTTTACAGTTTTAATTAATTAATAAAATTGACATCTACGGTATTATTGTACAAAAACAAGAGGTTAGGCGCTAATGAATAAAAAGAAGATATATGTATATATCTATATTCTTGCAGTCAAATGACCAAAAATAATTTTAAAAGCAGCAAAATGACATGTGTGCATGTGAATACAAACCTACACCATCACATAATATGGTGTAACAAAGACATACAAAGAAAAAAAAGTCTATTTGCGCTGATAAGACACCATTAATCTATAATTATAAAGTAAAATAAAATAATCAGGGGGTCTGATGTTCACTAAAAAAAAAAATAAATAAAAAAATAAATATATATATATATATATATATATATATATATTAGGGGTGAGCGGGTTCGGATTTCTGAAATCCGAACCCCCCTGAGCCCCCCCGATCCGAGTCCGATCCGAGTCCGATCCGAGTCAGGCTCGACTTTTCCCGCCTGACTCGGATCTGAAATCGAGGCAAAACGTCATCATCCCGCCTTCCGGGTCTCGCGGGTTTTGGATCCTATATAAGGTACCCGCGTCAGCGCCATTTTCTCACTCGACTGTGGACAGTGAAGAGGGAGGGTGGGAGTTAGGGCTGGCTGGGCTGTGTAGTGTAGTGTAGTGTAGTGCAGAGTAGTGTTGTGCTGTGCTGTGCTGCACTGTGCTGCTGTTGTCCACTACTTCAAAGTCCATAGGGGCTGGCTGTGTTGTGCTGTGCTGCTGTTGTTAATAGGGGCTGTGTCCACTACTTCAAAGTCCATAGGGGCTGGCTGGACTGTGTTGTGCAGTCAGTTCTCCATAGGGGCTGTGTCCACTCCAAAGACCTGTGCAGTGTCCCAGTCCTAAAGGGGTGCTGTAGTGTTGTCCAGGGGGTGCTCTGTCCATCAGGGGTGCTCCCCCAAGTGCTAAAAAAATAATATTTTTTGTGTGTTTGTGAATTGTGTGCGCAGTAGCCGCACGTGCATCAACAAAGTAGTGCCAAGCGTGCGCCTGTGTCATAAGTAAAGGGCCGGCTGGCTTGACTGTTAAAGGGTGCTGTAACCCCCAAAGTACACTCCAGTCCAAACCAAAAAAAAAATTTTTTCTGAGTTTGTGAATTGAGTGCGCAGTAGCCGCACGTGCATCAACAAAGTAGAGCCAAGCGTGCGCCTGTGTCATAAGTAAAGGGCCGGCTGGCTTGACCGTTAAAGGGTGCTGTAACCCCCAAAGTACACTCCAGTCCAAACCAAAAAAAAAATTATTTTCTGAATTTGTGAATTGTGTGCGCAGTAGCCGCACGTGCATCAACAAAGTATTGCCAAGCGTGCGCCTGTGTCATAAGTAAAGGGCCGGCTGGCTTGACCATTAAAGGGTGCTGTAACCCCCAAAGTACACTACAGTCCAAACCAAAAAAAAAATTATTTTCTGTGTTTGTGAATGGTGTGCGCAGAAGCAGCACGTGCATCAACAAAGAAGTGCCAAGCGTGCGCCTGTGTCATTAGTAAAGGGCCGGCTGGCTTCACCATTAAAGGGTGCTGTAACCCCCAAAGTACACTCCAGTCCAAACCAAAAAAAAAATTATTTTCTGTGTTTGTGAATTGTGTGCGCAGTAGCAGCACGTGCATCAACAAAGTAGTGCCAAGCGTGCGCCTGTGTCATAAGTAAAGGGCCGGCTGGCTTGACCGTTAAAGGGTGCTGTAACCCCCAAAGTAAACTCCAGTCCAAAACCAAAAAAAAAATTATTTTCTGTGTTTGTGAATTGTGTGCGCAGTAGCCGCACGTGCATCAACAAAGTAGTGCCAAGCGTGCGCCTGTGTCATAAGTAAAGGGCCAGCTGGCATGACCGTTAAAGGGTGCTGTAAGCCCCAAAGTACACTCCAGTCCAAACCCCCCAAAAAATTAATTTCTGTGTTTGTGAATTGTGTGCGCAGTAGCCGCACGGGCATCAACAAAGTAGTGCCAAGCGTGCGCTGTGTCATAAGTAAAGGGCCGGCTGGCTTGACCATTAAAGGGTGCTGTAACCCCCAAAGTACACTCCAGTCCAAACCAAAAAAAAAAATATTTTCTGTGTTTGTGAATTGTGTGCGCAGTAGCCGCACGTGCATCAACAAAGTAGTGCCAAGCGTGCACCTGTGTCATAAGTAAAGGGCCGGCTGGCTTGACCGTTAAAGGGTGCTGTAACCCCCAAAGTACACTCCAGTCCAAACCCCAAAAAAATATATTTTCTGTGTTTGCGAATTGTGTGCGCAGTAGCCGTACGTGCATCAACAAAGTAGTGCCAAGCGTGTGCCTGTGTCATAAGTAAAGGGCCGACTGTCTTGACTGTTAAAGGGTGCTGTAACCCCCAAAGTACACTCCAGTCCAAACCAAAAAAAAAAATTTTCTGAGTTTGTGATTTGAGTGCGCAGTAGCCGCACGTGCATCAACAAAGTAGTGCCAAGCGTGCGCCGGTGTCATAAGTAAAAGGCCGGCTGGCTTGACCATTAAAGGGTGCTGTAACCCCCAAAGTACACTCCAGTCCAAACCAAAAAAAAAATTATTTTCTGAATTTGTGAATTGTGTGCGCAGTAGCCGCATGTGCATCAACAAAGTAGTGCCAAGCGTGCGCCTGTGTCATAAGTAAAGGGCCGGCTGGCTTGACCATTAAAGGGTGCTGTAACCCCCAAAGTACACTCCAGTCCAAACCAAAAAAAAAATTATTTTCTGTGTTTGTGAATTGTGTGCGCAGTAGCAGCACGTGCATCAACAAAGTAGTGCCAAGCGTGCGCCTGTGTCATAAGTAAAGGGCCGGCTGGCTTGACCGTTAAAGGGTGCTGTAAGCCCCAAAGTACACTCCAGTCCAAACCCCCCAAAAAATTAATTTCTGTGTTTGTGAATTGTGTGCGCAGTAGCCGCACGGGCATCAACAAAGTAGTGCCAAGCGTGCGCCTGTGTCATAAGTAAAGGGCCGGCTGGCTTGACCATTAAAGGGTGCTGTAACCCCCAAAGTACACTCCAGTCCAAACCAAAAAAATATATATTTTCTGTGTTTGTGAATTGTGTGCGCAGTAGCCGCACGTGCATCAACAAAGTAGTGCCAAGCGTGCGCCTGTGTCATAAGTAAAGGGCCGGCTGGCTTGACCGTTAAAGGGTGCTGTAACCCCCAAAGTACACTCCAGTCCAAACCAAAAAAATATATATTTTCTGTGTTTGTGAATTGTGTGCGCAGTAGCCGTACGTGCATCAACAAAGTAGTGCCAAGCGTGCGCCTGTGTCATAAGTAAAGGGCCGGCTGGCTTGACCGTTAAAGGGTGCTGTAACCCCCAAAGTACACTCCAGTCCAAACCAAAAAAAAATAAATTTTCTGTGTTTGTGAATTGTGTGCGCAGTAGCAGCACGTGCATCAACAAAGTAGTGCCAAGCGTGCGCCTGTGTCTTAAGTAAAGGGCCGGCTGGCTTGACCATTAAAGGGTGCTGTAACCACCAAAGTACACTCCTGTCCAAACCAAAAAAATATATATTTTCTGTGTTTGTGAATTGTGTGCGCAGTAGCCGCACGTGCATCAACAAAGTAGTGCCAAGCGTGCGCCTGTGTCATAAGTAAAGGGCCGGCTGGCTTGACCATTAAAGGGTGCTGTAACCCCCAAAGTACACTCCAGTCCAAACCAAAAAAAAATTATTTTCAGTGTTTGTGAATTGTGTGCGCAGTAGCCGCACGTGCATCAACAAAGTAGTGCCAAGCGTGCGCCTGTGTCATAAGTAAAAGGCCGGCTGGCTTGACCGTTAAAGGGTGTTGTAACCCCCAAAGTACACTCCAGTCCAAACCAAAAAAAAAATTATTTTCTGTGTTTGTGAATTGTGTGCGCAGTAGCCGCACGTGCATCAACAAAGTAGTGACAAGCGTGCGCCTGTGTCATAAGTAAAGGGCCGGCTGGCTTGACCGTTAAAGGGTGCTGTAACCGCAAAAGTACACTCCATTCCAAACCAAAAAAAAAATTATTTTCTCTGTTTGTGAATTGTGTGCGCAGTAGCCGCACGTGCATCAACAAAGGAGCAGCGCCAAGCGTGCGCCTCTGTCCCATAAGTAAAGAGCTGGCTGGATCATTTCTTAAAGGCTGGTGTAACCCACAAAGTGCACTACTCTCCAGCAAAAATAAAAAAATATTTTCTGTGTTTAGCCGCACGTATATATCAAATCGATATAACATAAATGGAGGACCAAACTTTCTCCGATAAATATAAAATAGAGAAAGATCAAGAACCACTTCCTCCTAGTGCTGAAGCTGCTGCCACTAGTCATGACATAGATGATAATATGCCATCAACGTCGTCTGCCAAGGCCAATGCCCAATGTCATAATAGAGGGCACATACAATCCAAAATGACAAAGTTCAGGAAAATGACCTTGAAAAAAACATTTAAATCAGCTGAAGAGAAACGTAAACTTGCCAATATGCCATTTACGACACGGAGTGGCAAGGAACGGCTAAGGTCGATCCCTAGTATGTTCATGACTAGTGGTTCAGCTTCACATGACGATGGAAGCCCTCCTCCCACTAAAAAAATCAAAAGAGTTAAGCTGGCAAAAGCACAGCAAAGAACTGTGCTTTCTAAGAAGATATCACAAATCCCCATGGAGAGTCCAAGTGTGGTGGTGGTTGCGATGCCTGACCTTCCCAGCACTGGACGGGAAGAGGTGGCTCTTTCCACCATTTGCACGCCCCCTGCAAGTGCTGAAAGGAGCACCCACAGTCCACTTGCTGATATGCAAATTGAAGTTGTCACTGTTGAAGTACAACAGGATGAGGATACTGGTGTAGCTGGCGCTGAGGAGGAAGTTGGCGAGGAGGATTCTGATGGTGATGTGGTTTGTTTAAATCAGGCTCCGGGGGAGACAGTTGTTGTCCGTGGGATGAAAAAGCCCATCACGGTCATGCCTGGGCAGAAGACCAAACATTCCACCTCTTTGGTCTGGCAATATTTCTATCCAAATCCGGACAACAACTGTCTTGCCATATGTACCTTATGTAAAGGTGGAATAAGTAGGGGTAGGGACGTTAACCACCTAGGAACATCCTCCCTTATACAGCACCTGCAGCGCATTCATAATAAGTTACTGTCAAGTTCAGAAACTTTGGCTAAGACCGTAAGCAGTCCAGGGACACCTAAATCCCGTTGTCCTGTTGTATCCAAGCGCCTGCAAACCACACCGTCAACTCCCTCCTCGTCAATTTCCTCCTTAGTCAGGATCGGAAGTAGTCCTGCAGGCCATGTCACTGGCATGACTGACTCTCCTATCCTGGATTCCTCCGGAGGATCCTGCATTGCTATGCCTCCTGCTGCCGCTGCTGCTGTTGCTGCTGC
Organism: Taudactylus pleione; assembly: GCA_031769625.1. Taxonomy (NCBI): domain Eukaryota; kingdom Metazoa; phylum Chordata; class Amphibia; order Anura; family Myobatrachidae; genus Taudactylus; species Taudactylus pleione. Next base: position 2,944,378 of record JAUIMM010000780.1, on the reverse strand, counting down.
TGGGAGTCGTTCATCATCCCAGAGAGGAAGTAGGAACACCACTACTTTTACTAAACAATTGACCCTCCAACAGTCCTTAGCGAGGAGGATGAAGTACGACAGCAGTCATCCTGAAGCAAAACGTTTAACTTCGGCCTTGACTGCTATGTTGGTGTTAGATGTGCGTCCGGTATCCGCCATTAGTGCAGTGGGATTTAGACAATTGCTGGAGGTAGTGTGTCCCCGGTTCCAAATCCCGTCTAGATTCCACTTCACTAGGCAGGCGATACCGAGACTGTACAGAAACGTCAGAAAAAGTGTCCTCAGTGTCCTGAAAAATGCCGTTGTACCCAATGTCCACTTAACCACGGACATGTGGACAAGTGGAACAGGGCAGACTAAGGACTATATGACTGTGACAGCCCACTGGGTAGATGTATCACCTTATGCAGCAACAGCAGCAGCGTCACCAGTCACAGCATCTCAGAAACGCCAGCTCGTTCCAAGGCAGGCTACGCTGTGTATCACCGGTTTCAGTAAGAGGCACACAGCCGACAACCTCTTAGAGAAACTGAGGGAAATCATCGCCCAGTGGCTTACCCCACTTAGACTCTCCTGGGGATTTGTGATATCTGACAACGCCACCAATATTGTGCGGGCATTACATATGGACAAATTCCAGCACGTCCCATGTTTTGCTCACACAATAAACTTGGTGGTGCAGAATTTTCTGAAAAGCGACAGGGGTGTGCAGGAGACGCTTTGGGTGGCCCGAAAAATTTCAGGCCACTTTCGCCATTCAGTGACTGCGTGCCGAAGACTGGAGCGCCAGCAAACACTCTTGAACCTGCCCCGCCATCACCTGAAGCAAGAGGTTGTGATGCGGTGGAACTCAACCCTCTATATGTTTCAGAGGATGGAGGAGCAGCAAAAGGCCATTCAAGCCTATACATCCACCTATGACATAGGCAAAGGAGGGGGTATGCACCTGACTCAAGCGCAGTGGAGAATGATTTCTGTGTTGTGCAAGGTTCTCCAGCCCTTCGAACTTGCCACACGTGAAGTCAGTTCAGACACTGCCAGCTTGAGTGAGGTCATTCCCCTCATCAGGCTTTTGCAGAAGCAGCTGGAGAAAGTGAAGGAGGAGCTAAGATGGAGCGATTCCGCTCGGCATGTGGGACTTGGGGATGAAGCCCTTCATTCGCTTTGCCAGGATTCCAGGGTGGTCAATCTGTTGAAATCAGACCACTACATTTTGGCCACCGTGCTCGATCCTAGGTTTAAAGCCTATGTGGTGTCTCTCTTTCCGGCCGACACAAGCCTGCAGAGGTGCAAAGACCTGCTGGTGAACACACTGTCAGCTGAAGCGGAACGTGACATGTCAACAGCTCCTTCTTCATTTTCTCCCGCAACTGGGGCTGCCAGGAAAAATCTTAGGTATCCTAAGAAACCCACTGGCGGTGATGCAGGGCAGGCAGGACCAAGTTTGGACATCTGGTCCGGACTGAAGGACCTGGCAACAATTTCTGACATGTCTACTGTCACTGCATATGATACTGTCACCATTGACAGAATGGTGGAGGATTACATCGGTGACAGCATCCAAGTAGGCATGTCAGACAGTCCATACCTGTACTGGCAGGAAAAAAAAGCAATTTGGAGGCCCCTGTACAAATTGGCTTTATTTTACCTGAGTTGCCCCCCCTCCAGTGTGTACTCCGAAAGAGTGTTTAGTGCAGCCGGGAACCTTGTCAGCGAAAGGCGTAGGAGGTTGCTTCCACAGAATGTGGAGAAGATGATGTTCATCAAAATGAATTATCAGCTCTTCCAGGGAGACCAGCCTCCAGAACGTACAGAGGGACCTGTGGTGGTGGATTCAAGTGGGGACGAGTTAATACTTTGTGAGGATGAGGATGTACACACTGAAGAGGGTGAGGAATCGGTGGATGAGGAGGATGAGGATGACATCTTGCCTCCGTAGAGCCAGTTTGTGCAGGGACACATTAATTGCCAGCGTGTTTTGTGGGGGCCCAAATGAACCAATCATTTCAGCCACAGTCGTGTTGCAGACCCTGGCACTGAAATGATTGGTTTGTTAAAGTGTGCATGTCCTGTTTATACAACATAAGGGTGGGTGGGAGGGCCCAAGGACAATTCCATCTTGCACCTCTTTTTTTTCTTTGCATTATGTACAGTTTGGGGCCTAGTTTTTCAAACTGCCATCCTTTCTGCTACTGCAGTATCACGCCTAGATGGGTCACGTGTTTCTGCCGCCCACTCGTGTCGCTTAGCATTGTCATCCAGCTACCTCGGTGCCACCTTTTGGACATAAAAACACTATTGTGAGGTGTGAGGTGTTCAGAATAGACTGGAAATGAGTGGAAATTAAGGTTATTGAGGTAAATAATAGCATAGGAGCAGAAAAACCTACAAATTCTGTGATTTTAGCTGTTTTTATGCTTTTTTTCAAAAAAATACAGATCCAAAACACAAAACCCAGAACCCAAAACACGGAAGGGTGGTTTTGGCAAAACCAATCCAGATCCAAAACACGAAGAAAGATCCAGATCCAAAACCAAAACACAAAACACGAAAAGTGGCCGGTGCACACCCCTAATATATATATATATATATATATATATATATATAAATATATAAACAGTCCCAGCAGGCGGCACTCTGAAAAAATGCAAACAGCACAGGTACGTAGTGAAAACCACCGACGTTTCGGGGCCTCTTTATTGCCCCTTCATCAAGGTAAGAACAATACAAACACATAAAACACACACATTTATACTTACACATCGTTGCATCAAGTCCGCGCCATGCCACCGCCTAGGCCGGGGTGCATCTCAATGGCGTCATCACACCACGCCCTCCTCTCGGCGCACAAGCAGCGTTGGATCCGGCATGGTGGAACAGCCCGTCAGCATCACTGTTACCTTGGCAACACTCAGACGCCGGACTCTAAATGCAAAATATTAAAAAACATATACATACATGATGGTCCCCGATGCCACATATATTACATAAATATATATTAAATACACATCACTCACATATAGTAAATGGAATAGTAAATACAAGACGATTAAACATATCCAACTAAATAATTATATCTAAAGCACATGAAAAGAATCCCAAAAACCAGACCCCATTGACACATTAAGGAGACAGAGATAGAATCCACATTCATGAATCATATGATTGCACGATCCCTTCAAATAAACAGGATCAACCATCATGTTAACCATGAATGTATACCAGTATAAATGTGATGATAGAAAGAGAGAGCATCAAAACTCTATATACGATCCACCACATTCAAATGCCACTAAAAATACTAAATCACAAAAAGCAATGGAGGCCCAAGTTTTCATTAAGGCCCCGCGGAGCCAAGGATTGTAATCTAAATATCCAGGAGGATTCACATCTTAATAAATTGCGTGAGCGGTCCCCACCACGTAGAGAATCAGGTACATGATCAATGATCATGTACCATAATGATGCCAGATTGTGTCCCCTTGCAGGGAAATGACATGCAACCGGTTGCTCACTATGGCCAGATGAAATAGCTGCCCAAATGGCCGACCAATGCAGTGCCATGCGTTCCCTCAATGTCCTGTCAGTCTTGCCGACATACATGAGTCTGCATGGACAGGTAATTACATAGGCATTTAAAACACCCCAATTTCGGGCGTAAAAAACTCTTACTACCAATAGCATTCATGTTGCTCAAATCAGGTTTCACAATCCAATTTCTTAGGTTGCGTCTCCCAGTGTAGCAAGGCATGATCATAGTACCGTGTAGATTCAGATCAGGGTCTGTGCCAACAATCGGCAACAGTCTCTTAGCTGAATTCTTAACTGAATTGCTAAGACTGTGAAAATGATTAACCCAAGGTAGTTTTTGTTTAGTATCCTTCCTTACTTTATTCGATTTCAGCAAATCTTCCCTGGGTATTGATAATGCCTTATTTTTCACCTGTGCTAAGATATCAGAAGGATAACCTCTGTTAAGGAATTTATTGATCATTTTATTAATTTCAACCAGTGCCGTATTTTCATCACTGCATATCCTTCTAGCTCTAATAAATTGCGAATATGGCAAACCGTAATTAAGTGATCTTGGATGACAACTGCCAAAATGCAGCAGGGTGTTTCTATCTGTCGGTTTGCTAAACAATTTAGTATTAAGTCTCCCATCATACAACTGCAAGCTAACATCCAAATAATTGACAACACTAGCATCAATATTAAATGTAAATTTTATAGGGTTGTCCGATCTATTGTGATCATCCATAAATGATCTGAAAGCAGCCTCCGAGCCGGTCCAGATCAGAAATATGTCGTCTATGTATCTCGCGTAATAAAAAATATCGCCAGACACACGCAGGGCCTTAATGAAAACTTGGGCCTCCATTGCTTTTTGTGATTTAGTATATTTAGTGGCATTTGAATGTGGTGGATCGTATATAGAGTTTTGATGCTCTCTCTTTCTATCATCACATTTATACTGGTATACATTCATGGTTAACATGATGGTTGATCCCGTTTATTTGAAGGGATCGTGCAATCATATGATTCATGAATGTGGATTCTATCTCTGTCTCCTTAATGTGTCAATGGGGTCTGGTTATTGGGATTCTTTTCACGTGCTTTAGATATAATTATTTAGTCGGATATGTTTAATCGACATGTATTTACTATTCCATTTACTATATGTGAGTGATGTGTATTTAATATATATTTATGTAATATATGTGGCATCGGGGACCATCATGTATGTATATGTGTTTTAATATTTTGCATTTAGAGTCCGGCGTCTGAGTGTTGCCAAGGCAACGGTGATGCTGACGGGCTGCTCCACCATGCCGGATCCGACGCTGCTTGTGCGCTGAGAGGAGGGCGTGGTGTGATGACGCCATTGAGATGCACCCCAGCCTGGGCGGCGGCGTGGCGCGGACTTGATGCAAAGATGTGTAAGTATAAATGTGTGTGTTTTATGTGTTTGTATTGTTCTTACCTTGATGAAGGGGCAATAAAGAGGCCCCGAAACGTCGGTGGTTTTCACTACGTACCTGTGCTGTTTGCATTTTTTCAGAGTGCCGCCTGCTGGGACTGTTTGTATGAAGCCTTGTTTGGCTTTTTCGGAGGGCACCTGCACTTTTGTTCATATCATTGGAGTGCCACCCCAAGGGACCTGTTATATATATATATATATATATTTATATTTATTGATATATTCTATATGCAATGTATATTTATTCAAGCTAGAATATGAGAATGACACTGTGTTTTTAAAAAGGACTCAGGACCTCATTCAGAGTCAGTCGTTGCGGCTGCTCGGTCATAAGGTAAAAGGGGCCGGATATGCAAATAAAGCACTTGCAAGTTGCGTCGTTATGATGTGATCGTTAGCTGGACAAGCGAGGGGAGGATGCGGCCATAAGACTAAAAATACGCCCCCTTCTCATTCGCATTACACGTCATCATGTGCCATGACACTACTTAGTTAATTATGCACTCCCATAAAATGCCGTTTGCATAGTCAGGCACGCCTGCGTTCGGATCTCCACTCCCCCGTTCACAAGCACCTTCCCCTGTTACCACCCACAAACGCCTCATCCTGTCACTCAAACTAACGACCTGGCTGTGTTCAAGGAGAGAGCAATTTCTGATCGTAATAGCTAGTTTGCGCACGCACATTTCGAAATTTACGCATGCGCAGTTTAGTGAACATCGGTGGTGTATGACTGAGCAGCCGCAACGACCGACTCTGAATGAGGTCCTCAGTCCATATATTCGAAAGGTACAGCTCCTGGTTTTAAGCCACAAATAAAATGCAGATGGAAATATGAAAAGCTTGCATAGTCACCACTCTCCACTAGTGTTAGTAGCCAGCACTCAGTATGCTGTGCGGGAATAGGCTGTCCTGAACACCCCCGTGCTGTAAAGAGAAATACAATGGCTGCTGTTGCACGTCACCCGAATATCTTCCTGGGGGAGTCCACCTGGACCACAGATGCTGACGCTAGAAGTGGACATCAGTAGCCTCTATATTCCAGATGGCATGGAGGTTTCCAACCAGTCCCAGTAATGGTAAAGGAGCGAATGCACTAAGATAACGATTGTCCAGTCATGCATTCACGTAGGGCTTTGGATCCTCAAACCGGTTTCGCTCCTGTATAGAGGGAGCTTTTTCAAAGAGTCTTTTTTAAAAGCACAGTGTCATTCATAGATTAGAATTGGAGATCTCCATTGAGTTAGTGTGATCATTATTGTTGTTTAATTGGTTTTAGGTATTTTTACCTGTTCATAAATTTACTTATCATATTGTCTATGTTGGCTGAGTACAACGTAGACAATGTGATAAGTAAATTTATGGACAGGGGTTATGATAAGGAGTCCATGATTACAGCTAAAAAACGACCAATGAAGATTCCCCACCAGGCATTATTGAAAAGAGTAGACAAGAACAAGGGCAAACAATGTCTTCCCTGGGTGAATCATTATAATCCATATAGTGGCATTATTAGAAGCACAGTGAAGGGACTCTGGCCCATTGTATAGTCCGACAATAATTTGAATTTAAAGAGAGTTGATATCATGCTCTGTTATGGTAGGCGACAAACAATTAAGGATTGGGTGATGAGGCGTGATGTGACTGGCATGCATTTAGAACAGAGTGAACAGTCTGGTTTTTTGGTCTCCAAGAAAGGTGTTACAGGTGCCTTGGTTGCCTGACATGCTGACCGGTACCAGCTTTAAATATCCACACAGTGGGAAAATCATGATTATTAGACACAGGGTGACCTGCCTTACGCGATTTGTGGTTTACCTCATAACTTGTCCTTGCAGACTAAGTTAAGTGGGGAAAACGGAAAGAACTTTACGTGAGAGGATGGCTATGCACAGGTCATCGATTAAACAGGCTTTTGAGAAAGGCGTTAGTGATCAACCAGTCGCACACCATTTTTTGACCTTGGGGCGCAATATATCTGCTTTAAGGTATGTAATTATTGATCACGTACCAGATTCCATAAAACGTAGTGACCATTCTCAGAAACTGTTACGCTGTGAAGCACAATGGATAATTCGCTTGGGAACTATGTCCCCTAGGGGGTTAAATGAATATAATGGTCTGCATTATTTTTTATGATACACCTTTTTGTGAAGGATAAAAATTATGGTCTATTCGTGTATGTTACATCTTTGCAGTAGTATACACTACCCCTATGTGATGGTCAGAGGAACTTAGCAGCTTGCATATCTTAAATGAGATGTAAATCATAGTCGATAAATGGTGTTATGTAGGATAGATTGTTAGTTCTCTTTGGTGTTATGTATTATTACTTTATTGTATGTGTTTTTACATTTTTTGTACATTTTGTTCTATATTGCATAATGTTTTAGTGTTAGGGAAGGATCTATGTCAGCTGTGTTGAATGGGGTGGATTGATGACGTTATTGGTGTGTGCCGTCAGCCTGCTCCGTGAGACCAGCATTGAATGTGGAGAAAGGGTTTATAAGGTCAGTGTGCATTTGTTATCTGTATCCTGAAAAGGAGAAATTAAATTCTCGAAACGTTGATATATTGCCGCCTGTGTCCAGTGGTTATTTCTGAGTGCTGCCTTTCCAGTGATATATATATATATATATATATATATATATATATATTAGTGAACATCAGACCCCATTTTATCTCTTATTGTAGCTGCCTTTCTACTTACTGTTTTATCATCACCACTAAATGTACTGGTATCAGAGTATAGTGAGGGGGTCACAGCCAAGTTTTTGAACCAACACAATTATAGTAGTGGTGCCCGTAGAACAGAATGCAGATACGTTGCTCTGGCAATGGAAAAGCACATATTTACTAATGTCCAATTTGCAGTTCTGTCAACATGTTCACATTGAACACTGAATACGTGAGAACTCCCCATTACTTCCCAGCTATCACCCCTGCAGTCACAAGTGGAGATGCGATTGAATTGTGTACCACTCTGCATCGCCTATAGTAGAGTATGCTTGTTTCCAGAACACGCATAGAGCAATAACACACAATATATGCTCTGCGTTTATCTCTGCATGAGCCCTGTTGTATGCAGTACAGTGAGGAAAGAGTGTAACACCAAAAAAAAAAAAAAGTGTGAAATGTTGTCCACAAAACTTAATGTTATAGGTTATGTATGTAACACATTTTAAATATACAGTTTTGATCATATACTAGCTGTCCTCTGCCTATCATCTAAATGATCCTGTCCATGCAAACAATTTTTAGTAGCGAGAAAAGAATAAATCACAAATAAAACGGAAAAAGGATGGAGTATTATATATACACACAGTACTGTATGAACAGTAGGTCCTATGGCTGCAGAGCTTACAGTCTAAATGCTAAATAAAGAGCACAAGGTGAGCAAAGGTCTTGTTCTTTATTTTGTTTTCCTGCCATGAATGCCTTCATAAGCATTCATTTGAAACTCAGTAATAACTTCTAAAGTACGAAGATAGTATTCTAACTAACCTAATCAAAAGTTACTGGAGAGTCTGTACGCAGCAATGAATATCTAAATCTACAAATCTATATTTTGCATACAAATAAGTGCATATTATGCTTAATAATGTATGAATGTACTCATTAATATTTAAAAACTCAATTTTACTGTTCTCTATAATATATACAAACCTTGCCCTATCAGGTATAATGATGTTTCATTTCTTCTTTTATTTCCAGACTAAGTGTATGTTGTACAGTATTTAGGCAGCATTGGGATCTGCATGGTAAAAATATATATTTCCTTTAATTGATAGTTCTTGGTGGTCATGGGTCTGATTCTGAGTCACAGAAAAAAGCTCACTAAGAAGCATCTATTGGTAGTCGCACACCTTCGACTTTATGTAAATTCTGATGAAGACTCCTTCTCCTGTGTACATCCGTACAGTTGAATGTGCAAAGACTGAGATGCCCACTTTCAGCATCTGTAGACGCAGTAATACCAATTGGTACATCCTTAGATGCCACCATTGGTCACACCATAAAAACTTGCACCAACCCTTTGGCAGGTTCAGTATCTCCATCTGACCATGGCCTCCTATGGCTGCGGCTGGGCGTCTGTTTAAGCAGCGGCTATCACTGACACACGCACTGAATGACCATTTTTTATGCATTTCTAGCCACCACTCAGTAAAGCCCATCGCTCTTCTACAACATTTCTGATATTGTCCATCTTGATAACAACAGCATCTATATCGGTACAGGAGTTGTAACGCATGTGCTGTGCAGATTTTATGCGCATGCACAGTTGCAAAAAATTGCTTAACTATGTGAACATCAGCATTACATGGTAAAAAATATGTTTCTTTTAATTGATACCATAGTTCTTGGTGATGACGTGAGTACAAATATACATTTTAGTGCTACATTTGTCAGAAAGAAATAGAAATATTTACGACATACAGTATAGAGAAAATTTGGATTTATAGTGTAAAAAAATATATATATATGTAGTAATATTTTTTTAATTTTAAACAGTTACCTTAAAGAAAATTAAGGGGTAATTATAAGTGCAATACACACATATAACAGTGAGCTCTATGTTTTGGACCACCTTATCCTCCAGACCCAGGAATACTCCCCCATAATTGACAGAATAAAATAAATTATACTAATACATTTCTATATAATTAAACAGGAATTGCAGCTTTGGAGAGACAATTTTAATTGAAAATGCCTAGATCATTTATCAATGTAAAAACAAAAAATAAAATGCAAAACATCTGCTCTCAATACAAAACATAGTGCAGTCCACATTTTGTCATTTTTTTTCCTGAATATAAAGTTTCTAAAGATAATCCTGGGGATTATATTATTTTCTATATTAAGTGCTGAGGTTTTGCATTTCAAATGTTGATTTCTAATGCTGCTGACAGTTGTTAAATCGCCACACATTTCCTGCGGCAGAAACATACTGTACTTGGAAATAAAATAAGTCAGCATATTATATTAAAAAAGGAAGCATCACAAAATCAAAATGTTTAAAATTAAAATTCCTACAAAATTCTAAAATTCAGCTCCATCTAATAATTTAGCAAAATTGGTCCAATTTGGGTTAAATTTAAAGAGAATATCAGTCACATGATCATAATCTTATACAGTAATGTGCTATTATTTTTACAATACTATATTAATCATTCCTGGCTGTATGAAAGAAAAAAAAACATCTCTCAGTGGGGTGTGGGATTGTAGTTCATATTTTCTTATAGATTTAATAATAATTGTGTTTGTCCTAAAAATTATAATTTTTTTTTCTGAAATAGTTATTGCCATGGGTGTGGCTGCAGATTTTTGAAACATACTTACTCCTTATAGACCAAAAAATTTGCCTGTGTTATTTAATTTACCTTAAATAAATTGCACAGAAAGCTGTGATAATAGATAATTAGAATGCATTTTATTCTGTTACCACCAGCAAGTGCGGGATTTTAAAAATGCATTGTGGTAATTGTAAAAACCTCAATGTACAGTTTATTTAAGCTCCATTTAGGTGGGTGTGCAATAATAATAATTACATATTGTACAGTATGTACGTTACTGCATCATATGCTAGCACTATATAATTAAGATTTATACATTTTTGAGTTACAACCCTTTCAAACATTCAAAATTGTCCACCTCTTCATGCCATAAAGAAACTTGTGGGGACCAGGACAGCAATGATAATGATGATAGATAGATAGATAGATAGATAGATAGATAGATAGATTTTAAAGTGATTAGCCAAGAAAATGAAAATGCCAGTCTTTGAGTTTACCAATCATACAAGAATTCTTGGCTCATTTAAACTGATACTTATCTGTCCTTTGCATGCAGCACTGTGTGCAAAGGAATCCACACTGTAGATAGATTTTTAAGGTGATTGCTATTTGTGGGGAGACCTGGAATGTTGATAAGGTATGAGAGACGAGATAAACAGAAAAAAATGTAACAATATTAAATGCTGTGCACAAAAAGTAAATGCCAGTTGGATAAGTAAAGGAGTCAGTGAAAAGCAAACAAGGCAAGAACTAGAATAAAAAGGAGGTAGAATTGAAAAGTAAGCATAAAAAATAAATACTGTAGATGGGATAATTAGTTTCAAAATAATAGTAGTAAAGAAATAAACTTTAAATAAAATGAGAAATATAGGATGCTTCAAATACAAAATAATAAAGCATACAGAAAAAATCAAAAGCAAAAAAAGGGATTAAGGTGAGTTCAGTAACATTAATTACAGTAGAGATCAAACCTAAAATAAATAAATTATTTTGGGTAACGATATGGCTGTGTGATGCAGTAACTGAGGGTCTGATCCAGCTTTGGGAATAGAGTAATATATAGCAAGTAACTGTGAACCTGGACAAACCATATTGCAATGCAAGGGGTGAAAAAAAAACATTTTACTTTGCATGTAGGGTAAATACTGGCTGCTTTTGCATGCAGCCCACAAATACGGCACAGCTTTATTATTACTCTACAATTTAGATATCAGTTTGGACACACTCCTCCCAAATCTAAATCTCTCTGAAAATTTTAAATCTGCCCCACCTGCAGTGCAGCATGGTTTTACCAAGATGCACAGTTACTTGCTATATTTTACTCTATTCCCAAAGCTGAATCAGGCCCTCAGTTTGGTGTATAATAATAGGTGATATATTTAGTACTGTATGTAGACAAAAAACAGGTGAATGTAGTCAGGGATAGAAAGTGCAGTATAAACTGTACATGAATGGTCTTATAGTATACATGCACACACATATACTGTATATTATGAAGGAATGCTCCCATAGTGTAGTACATGCAACCATCAGAGAGATAAATTGGTACACTTTTAAAAATGATCTTTAAGACTTAACTGAGTACTTTATAGCAGAAAAATATCATCTTACAACTGAAGCTGTAAAGGTAGTAATGGATTTCAAATATTTAATAATACAATGTATAAAATTAATTCCTATACATAAACAAAGAGCAATATTAGCTTATCTCATAGGTACTGTACAACAAGCTTTGAAGGATGATAACAACAACAACATTCACCACTGTAATTGGGTCCAGGTAAGAGCTCCCGATAGATGTTTTGGCTGCAAAATGTCACCCAGCAGAAGAAACTAATCAATGTATTTGATTGACCATCAACTTGTTTAAGATATGGTTCCCTTCTTCTCTTGGAGCTTATATAGGGTTCTAATGCAACAAAGCCAATACAATAATGCCAAATCATACCTGTAATAAGGACTCTGGTCATGCCTATATTTCAATTATGAATACAGCTAAACAAAAATGGCTACATAGAAACTAGAACAATGTCATAACTTAAAATAGTATGGCCCTCTTAGGGCTGAAACACAATTTTACTGAATATTTATACTAATTAGTAAAAAATAATATTATTAAAAAACTGCTATTCTCATTTAAAATATTTAAAAAGTTCAAGTAGGCTATTCAAATATATATATATATATATACACATATACAGAGCAGTTGCAGCCGATACTCCTTAGGGCTGAAAAGAATATCCTGTGTCTGGTGCCTTCCTTAATTAACTATCACAATGAAGGGAAGGAAATAATGTTATATGCAGCAATGGGGGGCACTCACGAAGACTTCACAAAAAACAAGTATTCGTGTGGATAATATCGACATTTCAGAACCTTTAAGTTACAATCCTGGGGTGAGAACTAACTTAAAGGTTGTGAAACATCGATATTATCCACATGAGTACTGTGTGTTTTGTGAAGTCATCGTGAGTGCCTCGCATTGCTGCATATATATATATATATATATACAAAACAAACACTAAAAGTGCACCTATAGTGTAGTAAGTTAAGAATACATTTCCATTTATACATTAATATTTCTTGAGTTTCTGCATATTTGAAAGTGGTCTGTAAAGCAAAGCTTCCTGCAATCATCCTCTTTGTTGGACCATCGGTTAAGTCCTTCTAAAGGGGGGCTGTATTTCACTCCACCAATAAATCCTAAAAATACATACTTTTTTCAGAAGTACCCAATAATATCAACTACTCATTGTATAGTATGTAAAGATTTATCAAATGTTTTTTTTTTTTTTTTTAAATTAGCACTTAAATACTCTTACAACAAAATTAAGATCCACAATCATAAGATGAATTGCAATAACCAATGCTGGTAAGTCACATAAACCTCACTCTACCAGAGGGCTCTTAGTAGACTCTTAGTAGACATTATAGTCCCTTATGGAGAGTCAGCCAGTCCTGTGCCATCCAATGCATTTCGTCATCTAAAATGACATCTTCAGGGGTGTGGAGTTGCAGACTAATACTAGCTTTACTTTCTCTCACATTACTATGTGACGCAGTGCAGATAAATTGTCAGTTACTAATCTCCTACATCTTAGCAGAGAGTGATACATAACAATTGTAAACCAATTGGATGGGGGCAAAGTGCATTAAAATGGCCCTAACTCCTTATATGGCACATAAAAAATTGTCTGGACCTCTTAGTGCTTATTGCCTGATTATCCCATTTGATAAACAGACAATACCATACTGCACAACAGAAATACTAGTAGAACTAGGGGATTGGTAGTGCATTTAACATGTCGGATGTCTCTCATCTTGGCATCTACACACTCAGACAAAGCCTCATCTTTTAAATGTATAACACCTTAGCAGATACTTTATAGTGATCCACAGACAAGAGTATTTTTGTTGGTGGGTAGAATATATACACATTTTTGCTTTGGCTATTTTGGAAACATTTTCTTTGCTTATCTCTTTTTACACTTTAAATGTAGCTGGATTAAACACCACTTAGTGTCACTGATGAGTTTCAGAGAGTCAGACAGACCTCTTCCTATGGATTAGTTTGGCATGGATCTAAAACAAGGATTGTAATCAAAGTAGAAATACCCTTTAAAAATAGAGATACTTAAAGTTTCAAACTGTGCAATTAAACTACAAACAGGGCCAATTTGTTAAAACTTTATTCTCTAAATACTGTAATGTAATTTCAGTTATTATCAAAAGTTATCCAAATACAGTACATTGTCCAAAAGCTATTTATTAGTATTAAGAAAGCAATGTAAAAAATGTTTTAAAGGATTAAAAAGATGATGTTTTCACAACTTTAACAAAGATTTGGACAGACTATACTACAAGATTGTATAGTCGCTCCATCAAAGACATTTTTAAGGTTATTTTAGACATTAGCCACATAGAAATAAAACAACAAAAGTATAAAATCTCTCCTATGGCTACAACATTATGTAACAATATGGTTGGGACAAAACATATGTTCCATCAAGTATGTCTGTTTCGCCTCATGTCTGTTGCTATGTAAGTAGAATAATGCATCTGTTTATAGAATATATTTTATTACACCATGAGCACATATTGCACCAAAGAAAAAAAATAAAAATATTTAACCTTTTACTTGAAAATCTATGATAGGTCAAATGCAATTCGTAAAGTACCTCCCAAGAAATAACCCATGTGTGTGCTGCAGATCACCTTGTTTACTTACGGTATTACATAATGTGTATGTTTATATTATTTTGATGTTTAGCTGTAATTATACTTAATTTTCTTTTAATAATAGAATCTTTTTATGTAACAATCAGTTTGCTAATGATACACCCATAGGCTTCAGCAGGGTTTTCTTTATGGATGTTCATGGCATAGCTACAAGCCCACAAAGCCCCAACTAAACTCACACCCCCATGTCCCCAACTCAATCCACTCACATCTTCCTGGGCAGGGGCATCTTAAGAGAGGAGGGAGTCCATGTGCACTCCCCGTGCGCGGCCCCCTCCTCTCTCCCCGGTGGCCGGCAGCCGACTGATGCAGCTGGCCAGCCACCGGAGCATTAGTAGACTCCGGGCACTAGAGTGTGCCTAGAGTCTACTGCGCATGCGCAGAACACTGGAAAAATGGCCGCAGCGGCCATTTTCCGTTGCTCTGAGCAGTGCTGACACCCGCCGCTGGACCATGGACAGGTAAGTTTAAAATAATATGGGTGCAGGGTGTGCGGTGTGGGGCCCCCCCGGACCCGGGGGCCCGTGTGCCCTGCTCACACTGCACCCATTATAGATACGCCACTGTTCCTGGGAGTTGATGATGTGGCAGCATTCCACTGGAGTGCATGCTAATGTCACTGCCTTGTTACACTGCAAACAGGTACATGGCGGCTTAGTGACTGTTTTTAAGGGTTGGTGCTGTGTAAGGGTGTGATGCACACCCTGTGCGCACACCTATGGTTACACCAAAAAGCATATACAGTACTGAAATGATTGAATGTAACTTTGGGTGACAGGAGTCTCGGGACACAATTGTACACAAGTATGCAAATGTAAACTGTGGCAGTTGGAGCCACCAAGCTCTAAGTCTTAATCATAGTGGGTGCAGTCCCAATGTAGAAGAGTGCAACTATAAAGTGGCAGCAATACTCCACGTTGAACATGCTTACTCATGCAGTCAGTTCATAAGGAAACTATGTAAATCAAAGAAGTCTAAAATGGACTTGGATCTGGCCACCTTATTGTATTCAATCAGATCATCAGAATGAGCACAGCATAGTAAATCAGCAACTGTAGGAGAGTGTGCTGAATTTATGGGAAACAGTGATCTAGGATACAAATTAGGGACACCAATAGTCATCATACGCCCTTTTATGTTGTCAATGGGGTGCCTGGATAGACTACACACCAGGCTACATAAGCAGCCTTGGAAATAGCCACTTGGAAATAGCCAGTGCTAAGCACACAGCCTGCAAGGTATGTTACTGTGTGGACCAATAGGAAGCTATCAGTCCATTTAGTTACTTTTTCCTATAATCCAGAGCAGTGCAGCTAGAGCTAGGGGTTTAGGACCTGATTCAGAGATGGTCGCATGGAGCGATTGGTCGTAGTGAGCGATGTTTTTTCAACTGCACATGCAAGTACATGGCAGTGCGCAAGCCTGTCTTTCTGACCGCAATCCTCTTGCTCGTTAGTCACTATGAGGTCATAGCTGAGATTGACATTTCATGCTGTTTGTGGGTGGTTACAGGGGAAGGTGCTTGTGAACGGGGGTGTGGTGGTGCGGACGCAGGCGTGGTTGACCTTAAAAAGGGCGTTTTAAGGGTGTGCATATATTACTGAGCGAGTCATCACACACGTCATCTCGTTGCAATAACGATGCTACTGCTCGTAGTGCTAAAGGTAGGCCAGGGTCTACCTTTAGCATTGCCAGTGCAGGCGATGGTTTCTGCCTCAACCGATGTCTGTAGGCAATTAACACTGTAACAGGTGTTAATCGTGCTGACTTAGGTTGCCGCCTGCGACCGACTCTGAATTAGACCGTAGAGATAGGAGGTGTGCTTTCATTGTTGTGGGTGTTTCCGTGCTTATGATGTGCGTTGTGACTGAGCGCTCGTTTTGCATATTCTCGATCACTTTGGCTGCTACCGATCGCTCCCGAGCGACCGCCTCTGAATGAGTGTGGTAAGTCTTCATTGGACATAATCACTATATATTCCACTTACATGAAAATGTTATTGCTATGCTAATCTGAGTAGCCACCTCCCTGTCATCACCCAGGAATGCTCAAAATATTATCAAAACATTGCTGAGACTGTGTATCTCAGAGTCGATTCCAGCTCCGGGTCTGTGCATAATCTGGAAGCATGCACAGTGTGACTTAGACCCATACACGGGGAAAAACATCGCTCCACTGCCTCACCATTGCGTCCAATCAGAATCATGCTCAATGATTCATAGTAAGTGACAAAAGCCACTGCTATACAATCAGGCTCTAAAGTTTCAGTCAACATCTAAAGCAGTTTTAGAATGAGTTAAAGAGATATGTTGCTTGCCTGATTTATCACCCCAATTAAAATATTTAATTGACATCAGACTCTGCCACCGCTGTTTCTAATTGGCTACTGGTTAGTGAGCTGTAATTGGTTTATGGCCAGCACCAAGTTCAAGCTGAGTTGCTCGTGGTTGGCCCCAAATTTAAACTGACACCACACCTGCTTATCCGGCACTTATTAAATAGCAATCGAGGCACTGCCTCTCCAGCCTGGCGCCCCTCTGAAATGCTAACCCCTGTTTACTGTATCGCGCTGGCCCTGCCTTAAGCCTTTTTTGTTTGGTGCTTTTGGTTCAAGTGTCTACTTGCAGGGGTGGAGAAAGTTCTGGGCAAAATATTCTGGAGAGGAGACTTTGGATTAAATTTTTTGTCTGAATCAGACAATTGTGGATTATAAGTCTTACTGCACTATAAGAGCTCTCTTTATGTTTGTATTGTCTGTTATTGATATTAGATCAGGAAATGCAGGAATTTTTCAAGAGTATTTTCTACCTTGTATTAGAGAATCAGGAAAAAGATTACTGTATTCTCCACAGAGGCTGTGGCTTATTACAACATCACATTAAGGAACTGATTCAGCAAGGATAGCTATTGCGATCACAAAAGTGATTATGCACGCAGTCTCACTGCGAAGATATGCTAATGATTGAAATCGTAACGCCATACGCAAACTAACATAATGACACCCACTTTACCCTTCACACATACGCAAAAGACTGCGAAACTATCGGTAACATCGAGTACAATCCCAGCCTCCCGCATGCTTGCACAAGGTCTGACCTTACTCAGGAATTGCTAACCTCATTGCACACAGTGAAAGCCCAAGCTGCATACGGCATCGCAGTAGCTAATTTATGCATGCCCCTGTAACGGCGTTCAAACGCACTGGCATCCCTGCATTTCACTGATCACTTCCCTGTCTCCACCCCCAAACGGCAATTCCTGTTAATCACTCTGCTATGGGTCTGCGTAGTCACTGTGATCGCAGTCCTGATTGCAGTGGAGTGCTTGTGCATGCACACTGCGATGCATACGCTTGCGCAGAATGCAACAATCGGCCGATTGCGTGCATAATCGCAATAGCGATTCTGGCTGAATCAGGCCCATAGTGCTATCAGCTGGAGCCAATCATATGTTAGAAACTGCTGCTGATAGTCATCATCATCTCCAATTATATCTGCATCAGTCCTCTACCACCAACAAGGGATATGCCTTCTGTCAGCTGTGTCTGCATCTGGATCCACGTCTTCTTGACTCATCATTATGTGAACATGCCCTTACTGCTCTTGATCTCCAAATGTTTGTACTCTCCTTTCCCCATTCTGCATTTCCAGCTGTAAAGTGTATGGAGATATATGTCCCTCTAGCTAGCAGGTCATACAGTCTCACCACTGTTGACAGACCTCTAGCACAAGTCATAACAAAAAGCAGTTTGGATGTGGAGAGGAAATCAAGATCAACACAGAGGTATATGTTAAAGAAACTACAAATAACCTTCCATCTTGCTATGGAAACCAGGACTGTCTATGACAGAAAACATTCTAGCTTCACCTAGAATAAAGATAGATTCAAATTCATAAATTCTGACCCACTCAAAATACAATTAAATCAAATTTTAAATTTAAACTAAAGTGCACATAGCTGACATAAATAAAAAAAAAACAGAATAACTAATGCCATATTTTCTGGAACATCCCTAAATCCATTCTACATACAGTTTTTTATTCTATTTCAAAACTAATGAATTAGTAAGGAACCCTCATGTCATCCTTCAAAAGTTTTCTATTTTTTTTCTTATTTTATTTATCTCAAACACTCATATTTTAGTCTACAAGGACGCCACCACCCCCTCCAACATGTTCCCTTCTGTTATGGTTTAATTTTCTGTGTTCATTTTCATGCTTGTTTGTGGAAAATTCTCATTTAATTAGATTTATGATTAGTCAGTGGTTAACATCCGCGTAATTTCTGAGTACCTGATATTTTGAACATCCTAGCTATGTTAATGACCTTCATACTTGCCTTTAGAGACAGGCAAAAAATTACAAACTGTTCTTTAGAATATTCACCTCTTTCTAAATCTGACTGTTGAATTTTGCATGTTTCCATGGCAGAACCTTGGCTATGAGTGTTCAGCCTATAATTTGCATTCCTTCTGGACTTTAAACCCAATAACACAGCCGAATGAATTGACAACTGTTTTCAGAACTCTGTTTAGAGACCATGAATTTCACAAAATGCAAGTACACTGCAGAAATATATTGTGGAATGGGAAAGTAACTTAGCAGCTGCCTCGCTGAGCTGGAATCAGGTACTATATATGTGGAGTTTATGTGTTTTCCCATGTATCTCATTAAGCAGTCCAAAAACATACTGAAAATTTGTTGTTATCTGGCAAAAGTATCCCTAGAGTGTGTTCTTATGGTTGTAAATCAAACCTGTAATAGGACATGAATAATTAAACATTCACTGTAAAATACTATGTAATTAATTATAAGTAATGCTATCCTCCACACTTCCACCTCAGTGTTAGGTAAGGTGGAGGAAGAGGACTGTTCTAAACATATGACCAAAACATCCATCTATAACGTAGAATTTTATAGAACTGTGAAAACATAAGAAATACTGACTAAAGGTGCGTACACACTAGACAATGTGCTCACGATGCAATATCGTGATCTATTTCCCTTGAACTCTCCTTGGAAGCTCCCCGGCACTACAGGACATTATAAGGTGCTGAAAAGTGTCCGATCTATAGTGCACAAAATCTATATATTGCACAAAATCATGTATGAGATTGTCAAATCTTGCCTGCAGGAGGCAAGATCTGAAGATGCATTGTACGACCAGCAGGTATGCGCATCGGCATCGTGATCATGAGTGGACACTCAAGATTTGGACATATTTTACATGATTTATCATTCAGAGGCATCAAAATCAGGAGAATCATATCAAATATTGTCTAGTGTGTATGCACCTTAACTCTGGAATCGCTCTGGACAAACAGCCCTGTAAAATATGGATGGTGTGTAATAGGTCCAAACTAGACATGTGCAGACTCGGTTTAATTCAGATTTTCGCACGAAGTTTGGATTTTTCCTGCCAAAAATCGGGTCTCAGAAAGAGGCGAAACTCATCTTTCATGGACAAACTTCATCTTTTATGGACTTTTACCCATGAAAGATGATGGTTTGCCACTTTCTGATACCCAATTTCTGGTGGGCAAAATCCGAACTTGGCAGGAAAATTAACTTAACTGAGCCTGCACATCTTTAGTCCAAACAGATGGTATTTTTACTGGCTTTTTTTGCCATTCTGTATTTCTATAAAATCCTGTTTTTTATAATTGGAAGATTTAACATCAGTTTAGAAAATGGTTATTTTATGTAGTGGAGTATACCGTATGAAATTACTGACATTAATAGTACATATTGTAGTCATTGAAGTAAAGAAAAATTAAGATTGCTTTATGGCTTTTCAGCTATTAGGAATAGGCCTAATGATATGTATTTAAAATGTAATGTCCTCACTATTTTCAGTCTTATACAGTATTTCCTTGGTTGTCAAATAGCTAAGGACCCTTAGGGAGTAATTTTACTTGAAACCTGTCTCACTGGTTTCCATACCTCTGAAAATACATCATACACTGTAATGTACCATGCTTGCATTAGACATGAGCAACATTTTTTAAATTGTTCCAAAAATATTCACCTTATTCTTCTTAGCACAACAGTTTGCACTTATAGCTGATGACATTTGACTTTTACTGTTCCCAGTTCTACCCCAACTGCACCACAAATCCGAAATAATTGACTGTCTGAAATTCAGCAAAATGCAACTTTAGATAAGCATTCCATCAAATAGTGATACAAAATTGGAAATCAAATATTGAACCACCACAAATTTGCACCTCTATGAAACTATGATAAAGCAAACACTTCACATCTATTTCCAGCGAGCTGGAAATGTGTGCAGTAGACACCAGCGCACCCTGCCTGTTGTACTGTGATATAAAAAGGGTATAGCAAACGGTGTGTGTACAATTCTGATAATGACAGAGAAGACTTGAATGGGGAAAACGCTGTCTTTTATTAGTAAGGTGGCCCCTAGCTACGCCAACCTCTTTATGTGCAAGTGGGAGGAGGAGTGCATATGGGGGGCATGGTTGGGGGCCTAATTTGATCCTATGGTGAAGATACATAGATGATATACTATGTATATGGAAAGGTTCAGAAGAGTCAGTAAGGGATTTTTTTAAATATATCTCCATTAACAACAAAAATCTTGTATTCAGTACTGATATTAGTCAACAGAAAGTCAATTTCCTGGATTTAGAGATCTTTATTGAGAAAAACTCTATACAGACAAGAATATACAGGAAGGATGTTGATGTAAACAGCTACATTCTGGCAACTAGTGCACACCACAAAACATGGATAGACAATATTCCTAAAGGCCAATTTAAACGTATCAAAAGAAACTGTTGAAAACAAACTGATTATATTAAGTATGGTGAAATAATGGAACAACAATTCACTGACAAAATGTACAAAAAATCACTTGTTCACGCAGCATTCAAAGAGATTAAAGACACTGACAGGGCCACCTTATTAAGCCAAAAAAAAGATTCTACAACCACTGGCATACAAGAGACATACTTCATCACGCAATATAATACTCATTCCTCTCATATAAAGAAGGCTCTATCCAAGCATTGGGATATACTTCTTCAGGATAAGGACTTACAGAGGATACTCTCAGACAAACCTAAAGTGGTTTTTAAAAAAGCCCCTGACATTAAACGAAAACTAGTCAAGAGTCACATCGAACCCATGAGTCAGGCACAATCTATATTACCATTTGCAACACACCAGACAGGCTTTCACTATTGTGGGAGGTGTATGGGTTGCAAGACAACATGTATAACATCAAAGACAATTACTTCAGTAACGTCAACTACAACCAATGACACTTACAAGATTAAACAAGATCTCTCCTGTGAATCCAAAGGAGTCATTTACCTATTAAGATGTGGGTGTGGGAAGGAGTACATAGGTAGGACCACGAGGGCACTGAAGGTCAGAATCTACGAACATATACGTAACATCAGAATAGGTTTTGCTCAGCATAGTGTTTCCAATCACTTTAAAGAGTATCATCATTCTAACCCTGCCTCTCTGGAATTTGTAACTTTGGAACAACCAAAACTCAACTGGAGAGGTGGTAACCACACTGATGTTATCAATAAAGCAGAAATGAAATGGATTTTTTTACTTAAAACGATGTCTCCTTTAGGTTTGAATATTGATTTCAACCTGGGAGCATTGATATGAACACATCCAGTAGAATGAGGTCATCATTATTATCACCATGACAATATATGAGCTTGAGCCGACAGAGGCTAACAGTGACCCCTATGACACAACATATGGGAATTATATAGGGAGGTTTTATGTCACTAACTCCCCCCTTCCCCCCCTCCTTTTCCCCCCTCTACGCTATGAATACCAACCTAGCACCATGTGAAAAAGACATGAATGTCTTTTCATCTTTTCACCTTTTCCCCTTCCCCTGTCTTTATGCAGAATTTATATATTTTTTTTTTATTTTTTATGATAAACATGCATTGTGTATTGGACGCACCCCTTAGGAGACCAAGACCTTTGTATTCAAGGACCAATCAACACGTCTCATTACACACACACCCTTGCATGTCATTCCTCCAGTGTGATTGGCCATCAGTAGCTTTATAACACGAGGACATAATAGGACAGTTATCCTTGAGAAGGCCTCCTAGAAGGCAGAAACGCATTGGATCTACATCACTTCATCACCCCCGCCAGCATTGTCCATTAGTCTCCTCAGCCTGCCCCCCTCTGAGTTGAGCCGCTGCACAGTTTGGCACAACCCGGAGACCGCGAGATCTCACGAGATCAC
This sequence comes from Taudactylus pleione, assembly GCA_031769625.1. Lineage (NCBI taxonomy): Eukaryota > Metazoa > Chordata > Amphibia > Anura > Myobatrachidae > Taudactylus > Taudactylus pleione. Next base: position 2,921,590 of record JAUIMM010000780.1, on the reverse strand, counting down.
GGGACCTGGAAGTCTCGGGCCATAGCAGCGTGGAGCTCCCTCTCTTTGTCAGCACTCGGACGGTGCACCACGCCAGAGAGCTCAAGGACCAGAAGAATAGGACCGTCGACACGTCTACTGGAGGCCACCAGGAGGTGGTCGCAAAGGACGCTTGAGGGTGAGTACTGTGCACCTGGGGGAGCCAGGATGCCACCCTACCAGAACACTACTCACACACCTCGTGTAGCACTCATGGACCTATTTTAGACTACATTCATTCTCAGCCCAACCTCTGAGGTCGCGGGGCCCACCGCACCTACCCGAACTTCTTACCCCCTCCCACCCCTCCCTGTGTTTGGACTACCGCCTATACTGCATAATATAATACATAGACATTTAGACATCTGAGCATTGTATGTATCCAGAAGACTACTGGCACACCAGCAGTGTCTGTCAGGATTTGCTACGGCTGCAACATAATACCAGTTATCAAGCACCCTCAAGTTTCTTTTACTAATAAAAGACAGCGTTTTCCCCATACAAGTCTTCTCTGTCATTATCAGAATTGTACACACACCGTTTGCTATACCCTTTTTATATCACAGTACAACAGGCAGGGTGCGCTGGTGTCTACTGCACACATTTCCAGCATGCTGGAAATAGATGTGAAGTGTTTGCTTTATCATATTTCCATGTGAGCTTGAGGACCACTCACGACATCTAGCTGCCCCTACCTCTTTCAGTCTGTATCATATACATAACAGCTCAGAGCGCTCGTCCCGCATTATTTACCTCTGTGAAAATGTTAATTCTGCTGCAAAATAATTTGCAAAACATTTGTTGCAATTTCACTCATTGCTAGCTTGAAAATATAACTCAATCTGTTAAATTCTTCAAAACTTCTACTAGTTCACAACACTTCTTAATGGTTATATCAAAACGAAAGTTTACCTCTTGTCGAATCTTTTTTTTGCTCTAACTATCCATGGCATAATGCTACATTTTTAGAAAGGGTGTTTTGGAGAATAAAACTGGATATAATTGTGTCAATCCATGGGAAACTACAGTATTAGCAGTGCTAATCCTGTAGACCCACTTGCCACCCTGATCAGTAAGAAGTTGCCTGCCTGATACTTCTGCGGTCACTAACTGCACCACAAATACCGAGGCCCCATTTTCTTATATTTGCTGGTGAACATGGTTGTAACTTCCACTTGTCCATGATGACACTTACCAGGGGCACTGGTCAAGGAAGGGGTGTTGTCTGGCCAAGTCACCAAAACATTTTAACCACTGTAGGCATGCTCCTTGACAGAGACATTATCCATAAGATCAGACCAAAAGGCAAGGCTAATTTGAGGAGAACCTTGACACCTGATGCCTGGGAGGGTTCTTCACAAATTACCCTAGCCTTTTGGCCTGATCTACTGGCTCCGAGCTCTGTCATGGAGCATCCATGATGTTGTGACCTAGAAATGCAGCACACAATGGATGTTATGATGTTGTATTGCAGCTGATCAAGTCCTTCACTTTGTCAGGGAACTCTTGAACCCTAGGTGCACTACTGCTGATGGGAGCCGTTTTACATTGGTGAGGTGTCCTCCTCTTCTGCTTAGGGTGTGAGGTTGCAGAGAAGACATGTGAAATTTGAATACTAAAGACATGATGCAAATTGAGGAAGAGAGAAGACAATTATTATAATTATCATTTATTTATATGGCGCCACAAGTGTTCCGCAGCGCCTTACAAAGTACATAGACAAAAAAGTAACCATTGACTTACAATACAATACAATACAATACAGGACATGGATAAACATTGCTATATTAGTGACATTAACGCCCGCATAAGCAGCCAAGTGTTGGTTGCCCTAGTGGCTAGTAAGACATAAATTAAATTACAGTTGGGAGAAGCACAAGAGGGTAGAGGACCCTGCTCGAAAGAGCTTACATTCTTTAAGGGAGGGGAAGACAAACAGGAGTGACACAGAATGGGGTGGGCCAGGAGAAAGGAAGATGTAGCAGCAAGTTAGGATGAGAGCTGGAAGGCTTTAATGAAGTAGTGGGTCTTAAGAGCTCGTTTGAAAGATGGTAGAGATGTGCAGAGTCTGATAGGGAGAGGGAGGGAGTTCCAAAGGTGAGGAGCAGCACTGGCAAAGTCTTGGAGGCGAGAGTGGGAGGAAGTAATCAATTGGCATGAAAGGCGGCGCGTATTAAGTGAACGAAGAGGGCGAACAGAAGAGTGAAGGGAGATGAGATGGATACATGGACTAAAGGAGAAACAAATAAATGAGGTAGATTAGTCTCTCAGCCAACAGAATACATTCTGTATTGTAGAGATCACTAGAATTCTTTATATATTGTATTCAGTAGAAAGTTCTCATATTGTATGATTTTCTCTATATTGTATATAAGTAAATAGAATGCTTACTGTATGGCTTATCAGTGAGTACAAGCAATATGAAGGATGAGACACAAGTCATAATCAGTGGTGTGCATGGCTTCTTTAGGTAAAATGGAGCAGATCGGTAATTGTTAAGTTCTAATCATTCCCCTCTCAGTTAACCCTATTCCCCTTCATGGGATGCTTATATCCCACCATGGTGCACACTATCTGTCCTTGTGCAGTTTGCATAGGTGTTCTATTTTATATGATTAATATAAGATCTGTCTAAGACTTGACATTGATCAACCACATTAAAAGACAATTTAACACTTTAGACCTAATGCAATGTTCCACATCAGGTAGTTATAGCATAATGGATAACATACGTGAATGGGCTAGTGACAGTACCATAAAGTACAGTAGTTGCTCATTGTGTTGGGAATCCCATTCATTACCTGAGGCACCAATGTCAATTACATCACTGGGAAGTTGCTGTCAACATAACAAATGTTGTTTTTATAAAATCCCACAATAAAGGTCTTCAAGTATGTTTTAATTCACTTTATTGTCCTGCAAATAGGAAAAAAAATGATGCAAATCAGGAGAGATAATACAGGAGTGAACTTAAGAGTCAAATAAAATGTAGGACTCAATTTAGACTTCAACATAAACACAAAATACTTATATTTATGTTTCTGTATGTTGGGACACAAATACCATAACATGCATGTCATATTAAATCTAGAGCATAGATGTACCCAATGTAAAAATGAAGCCATGTTCAAATTGGCACAAGGTCTATGGATTTTGCATTGATATACTCCCAAAAAGTTACATATCTTAAATGTGTTCCAACGGCTATTAGGACTCATTACCAAGGGGCATGATTGACTATTGTCTGTGTACCCATACTGTACAGAACAGTATATTGATTTATAAAAAAAATTCGGTGGAAGAAAGAGAGAAAAAGGGATGAGCCACAATATATTTTTTGCACAGTGGTCACCCCACTATCTAATTCTGAAATTCTATACATCTTTATATCACAATATTTTACAACTTTCATGGAGTTTACATATAATTATACAGTATGTTGTTCCTCATGTTTATTGTCTGTATGTCATCATTGGTTGTCCCCATTCCTTCTCCCACACATCCAGTCACTGTTCTAAACCTACTGTTTCCACCCCATACAGTATATCCTAGATCTATCCCTTTTTATCCATACAACTTGCTTAAACTACTATTCACGCTCTCATCACCTCATTTTATATCTCTTTGCTTTACCTCTGCTGTCTCCCTCTACCAGTCACTCTACTGAATACCTGTCCCACCCAGGATCAAATTCATACTTCTCTCTCTCACTTACAAAGACCTTAATCACACCTATAGTCCCAGCCTCATTTCCACCCCCACTCCATTCTCCCATTGTTATGATCAGTTCCTCTCCCCTGTGCTGCTTCCAATCATGGAAATGCTCTTCCACACCCAATATGACTTGCCTGCAGCCTTCAAATGTGCCCTTAAAACTAATTTCTTTATTGCAGCCTACCACCCCTAACCCTAATCCCCAGCCTCTGTACTCCTCTTTCTATTGCCCTGATCCTCTTTGTGTCCAACCATAGCACCTCTATATGGTAATCTCTCATTAGCAGCTCAGACAGTGAAATGGTTAGCATTACTGCCTCACATCACTGAGGTTGTGGGTTAGATTTCCACTAAAGTGCTAACTGTGTGTAGTTTGTATAGTCTCCCTGTGCTTGCGAGGGTTTCCTTTGGGTACCGCGGTTTCCTCCTACACTCCAAAAATATACTGGTAGGTTAATTGGCTCCCAACAAAAACTAACCCTAGTGTGTATTTGTGTGTGTATGTGATAGGGAACATAGATTGTAGGCTCCACTGGGGCAGGGATGGATGTGAATGGCCAAATATCTCTGTAAAGCACTGCAGACTATGAAATAAGTGTGCAGTATATAAATAACTGGCAATAAAAAAATAAATAGCAGGGCCCTCTCCCCTCTGTATTGTCTATGAAATTATGTAATCTGAGCACTTAAATTATGTTATTATATATATAGGTAAAGTTATGGTTCTGTCTGTACCAGTTTGAAATTGTACATGGGGTTGCCTGCCTGGCTGTGATTAGCAGATTGTGCTTCTAATAGGAAGCCACTGCCACACTACCAGAAGACTCTGTTTAGTCTGTTTCACAGGGAGGTGGCAGCTATTATTTGGGGGTGCGGGAGTTCAGCCCTGCAGCCCCTAGGTAAAATCCACCACTGATAATAGCTATTCCATTTTTCATCATAAAGGTACATTTTTTATATGCAATAAAGTATTGCATGATATTATAAATTAGTAAAGGATGTACTGTATGGTACTTTCTATAGAAAAACACGAGCCAGCACTGATTAATTGAGGAGTACATAGAGTGATTATGACGAAAAGCCGTCAGATTTACAGTTATTTATCTTTAGGTTGCTGTGTTGCAGGAACTGGAAGCTGGTAAAATAAAAATGGGCCATGTGTTGATCATGCAATCTCAAGTGTAAAATTATGTAGTGATATAAATGCACAATTAGACAAACTTAAACGTCAGCTCTCTCACAGGAAATACTAGGCATATATTTTAAGGGAAATTGCAAATGCTAACAATGTACTGTATAAAAGTACTCACATGGCTGTTATATAAATTGCTCACGTCTTGCAAGATGCAGAATGTAGCCTGGATTTTTTTATATATATATCAATTTCTCACAGGACACATACACAACGAGACATACATGTGGCTTTGGCTATGCTACTGTATTTGCAAACTTGAGTAATTTTCCAGTGCCAACAATTTTGTGACTATTGTAATGGATAATATATGGCAATACAGCCGCACACAGAGAAAAGGTATCCCGGGGAATGTTATTCTAAAAATAGAACTATCTTTATTGAGATACTGAAATGGGTCTAATGGTATGACAGCAGGCAGACTAATTTAGCAGAGCCTCAACAGAGGCTTTAGTTGGTTGAACTCACAAAGTCAGTGACTGAATACATGATTCTTAAAGAGACAGCAAAATACCTACAAGAAAAAGTCATTACATTATTTACAGAGAATATTGAAACTACACACACACAGCTTCTAGACTGTGGAATATGGATATCCCATTGAAAGAAACAGGCAGCACTCCATGTTATTTTCATTCAAAAGTCAAATTGTACATAAAGCCGACGTTTCAAGGCTGCAGCAGACCTTTTCTTCAGGGTGCAGTCCAAAATTACATACAGTGATGCTTACCTTATATAGTGTAGAAAAGTGTGCAAGCTTCCATGCCGAGGTCTTGTACAGCAGCAGGGGAGCGAAACTTCAGGGGAGCCCTGGTACAGCTGGTGAAGTTTGATGACGTAGGTCGGTATCCTAGTAGCCTTAGACACCCATTGCTCCACACACTGTCAAGAGAGAAGAAGAAGAATGTTTTGTGAACAGTATCTAACTGTAGCTTCAGTGTGACATATATGTGCTAATAAATGTAATAACTTTTAAAACATATACACAGAGCATATCAGGATTATGCAATGTATCTAGAATACATCCAATAATAGTAAGTGTAATTCCAGGAATACATTATCACATATAAAATATTATTATGCAAAACATTGTTATAAGCAGTTTTGTTGCTTTTAAAAAAATATAAAGTCTACAAAGTATAGATGGAAATGTATTTGTTAAAGATATTCCAGGCTATTTTCTCATTTAAGCCTTTTGGTGACATTGGGCCTCATTTATCAATGAGTTTTATCAGTAACAACTAGTGATAAAACTCGCTGTGTATGATAATGGTGCTCCAGCCAATCAGCTGCCAACTGTCATCTGTTTGAAAAATGACAGTTGGGAGCTGATTGGCTGGAGCACCATTTATCATATGCAGAGAGTTTTATCACTCGTTGCGAGTGATAAAATTCATTGATAAATGAGGCCCCTATCTAGTGTAAAGATTGATCTGATTTCCATTTGCAAAAGTTGTTTTAGCTCTGTCTCCTCCTCAGTTTAAAGGAGGTAGATGGTCAATAATTTTGTAGCACAAACTGGCCAATGGATGGTTAGCATTTTTAAAATATCGGCCAACAGGTTGGTCTATATCTTTTCTGGTCAGGGCTGGTCTTATGGCTGTCAAAGCCGGATGATTGGCTGAGACCAGATCTTAAAATTAATATCGAGCGACGCCATTTTAGGTTGCCTCTGACGACGCCATCTTGCTTCGTCAGCATGAAACCATGGTGTGTGATGCTAATATGCCATTATTAGCATCGTGTGATCGCATTACCACTGCATACTGTTTTAAACCCTATCATACCCCATACGCATGGATACACATATAAATATATATATTTAAAGACTTCATATATTCAGTGATGACAGACTTGTCTTGTAGACATGTCTGTGACAAATAATCAAGAATACACAAGGTACTGTGAGTGTTTACTTCAAATATATACACAGTATGTCTGTGGCAATTGAAATATAACCCAGACACTGATATGCACAATTGAACTGTCCTAAATGTAGATTAATAAACAATTGCCAGACGTGTAGCTATTGTTAACAAATATCCAATGCTGATGTATTTAAGTTGTATTAGGGGAGCCTTTTGTTAAAATTATCAGATGGTTTGCCAAGGCTTGCTCCATCCATGAACAGGGCAAAACCCCATTGTCTGTCATTCTTTTAGTCCAGACAGAAGTATAATAAATAATGACCAGTTTGAGGATATATATATGTGAGTGTGTGTATATGTACATATATATATATATATATATATATATATACTTAAACAATCACATGGGTATCCACAATGCGTGCACACATAGATATACAGTTGCAATTATAAATAGAAACACACAGTGCACCTTTTTCCACTGCATGAAGACACACAACGCATACTTACATATTATCATAAATATGCACGCACTCATAAAAGGTTCCTGCACATTATGGTTTATATTAAAGTTATTAATTATAATATAAAATGCATGTATTTAATATTTGTGGTATACAACATGATAAACATGGCATGTTTGGTACTAAACTGACACACTGTTTATTTCCAGATATCTGAACCTATCAGGGAGGGAGTCACATCTTGCATTCGATGGTTATGGAATATAGGAAATTATTGGTTAGAATGTATACACTGCAATGTAGTGTCTCTATCTAGTTTAAATCAATTAAAGAAAGACAATGTAATCTGGAGAATTGGGACATACCCCTAGTGAACTGCCCTATGAAGAACAGCGTACTACAAAGACCAAGAGCAAGAACCAATGGAATTATGTTTGTCTGTCTACATTGTTGTTATCATGATCTGTCAGGGTATATAGCCTGTGTCCTGGTCCCAGCTAGTAACCATTCTCTGGGATGACCACAGACCTCTGGATTGATGACTGGGACTGGTGCGCTTGCATATGTATCAACTATACCTTGTGATTGTGTAATTTGTTTGCACTAATTGTATTTAGATCACAGCGTGTAACTATCTGCTTTTTGGTGAATAATATCTTTTTGTGCTTTGGAAACACAATCAAAGTCTGAAGAGTAATTATTTCTGGTGCGACTTATTACGCTAAATAGCAACATTTTAGAGTGTATAGATAAGTAGGAATCGATATGACTGACTTGTGTAAGGCCATTCTTTCTTTGAAGGCCCGGGTCATTTATCCTACTTAGTGTAGACATAAAAATAACAAATTGTTTTGTGCATATTATCACATGTTCTATTTGGTATTTTGGACCTGTGTGTGGATGATAAAAGGACTATCCCACATCCATATGATTGCATGCATTTTGTCCTAACAACTTTGTCAGGGTTGTGGCCTCCTTACACTGAGATCACAAATGTATACTGTTTGTTCAATTAAGCAAATATTGCAAATCCCAAATTTAATTAGGTGTTTACTCTCATATCTCCAAAGAGTATATACCTGTACTACTATTGCATCCAAGTATACATGTAGCTATAGTATTACATTTAGTTTTTAAACAATTATTATTAAAGTACAGTGTTACAAGTCTCACATATAAACATATAGACAAATACAAAACAGATACAAATTTAAAAAAGTATCATCAAATAAAAATACATTTTTGTTCTTCAAGTAGAGCTTGTGCTGAATTGAAATTCAGACAGACATATTTTCCATTTGGACAGTATGTGTGCCTAAATTTACTCACACAGAATAAATACAGGTATTAGCCCTCAGATACAAAAATAGGGACTATATAGGGATTATATAGGGACTATATAACATGAGCTACAGCCATGCATGTAAACACCTGGCAGCGACCATTACCTCAGCACAAGAGCATGTACAGCAAACCCTACAAAAAGAAAACTGCATTAACTACTAAAACAGCTCTTAAAAACTGACACCTGTAGTAAAAGGAGTTTATCAGATTTTCAGGAATGTACCTAAATATGGCAATAATGAACAGAAGTAAATTCTACCCCAGTAAGGCTGCTGTCATGTCTGACATATGACTCCATTAGGCAACCTAATCTACCTTCCACTGGTGAGTGTGATAACAAAATTGACTGATGCGTGGGTAAGTCAGAACTAACCAGGGTGATTTGCTTAGCTCAAAAGCTGGCATGGGCAGCGGATTCCAGGTCCATGGTTGTTGGGCAGGATGGCAAAGACAAAGCTGAAAATACAATGGCAGGACCAGACAGTCTCACAGTACAGTGAGGTCCTAACAGAGTCAGATAAACCCACTTAAGAGGTTTGGAAGGAGGTTCCTGCTGCTATTGGATTAGTTAGGAGCAGATGAAGGTGCATTTCCCATCGCACTAGGCCCAGTGGGAATGCCAAATCAAGAGGAGATATAATTGACAAGGAAAATGTATCTAATAAAAATCAAGTATGAAAGGATTACAGGTATGATTTAGATCCCAACTAGTACCATAGCCCATCACAGAAGAATAGGGAAATGTGTGTTGCCCATGGAACATGCAAATCTATGCAACCAATTCCTGATGGATTACAAAGAAAGAGAAAGAGAGAGGAAGAGAAAGAAATAGAGCAAGAGAGAAAGAGAGAGTGAGAGAGAGAGAGAGAGAGAGAGAGAGAGAGAGAGAGAGAGAGAGAGAGAGAGAGAGAGAGAGAGAGAGAGAGAGAGAGAGAGAAAGAGACCTCATAAATTATCAGTATAGGAAAAGAGGAGCCAAATCACTATTGGTGTCCTAAAAAGTGAAAAAGGAAATCAACAGTATTGATAAAAGTAGGGATACATGAGCAGCATGTATTTGATCCAACGAATCCGAGTGTTGGCTTTCCAAGCAGTACCAAGTAGGGGCTCATTTTTGAATGACAAATTTGAAACCTGGAATGAGGCAAATATGTAATTACAATAATTCTTTGATCTCTGTCATCTCTCCTTCCCCGAAAAGCATGTGCCATTATAACAGGAGCCATAGCAATAGCAAATGAGGATAGAAGGTCTACCAACTGCATTGCCAGAGAGGGTGTACTGTTAACTATATACTAGCTATATACTGTGTCATTCTGTATTATTATTCTTTTTACATGACATTTCCTCCTACAAAAAATGGTAGTGAGGTGTAATATTCAGCACAACGGTTTTACATTAGTACACCTATCTGGCCTGACAGACATACTGTACATCTACATCAAGGTGCAAGCCTATTTTCCAGTACGCGGAAATGCAACATAGGTTTGTGACAATATGGAACAAATGAAAGATATCCTCTGTGCAGAGTGTAAGGGTTAAATTTGCTAAAGTGAGAGATTTTAGAAGTTAGTTTTAGAAGAGATGTTGCCCATAGCAACCAATCAGATTCTACTTAACATTTAACTAGCACTTTCTAGAAGATAATAGCTAGAATCTGTTTGGTTGCTATGGGCAACATCTCTTCTAAAACTCACTTCTAAAAACTCTCACTTTAGTAAATTTACCCCTAAATGTCAATCAAAGCTCAAATCCTATATAAAATCCAAATCCAAAGCTCAAATTATATAATAATAATCAAAGTAATGCTCGTTTTATTCTCAGTTATGGTTCAAATATTCATGAGAATAAATGGACAATGAGATTGTCTATCTTAGATGTGGAGGAAGCAAAGCACATACCATTATAAGTATAGGAATGAAAACTCAAGGCACATTTTGAAATTTTAGGTTATTGGTCAAGTTTCTTCTGCCAACAGTTGACAGGATCAAGTGGAAGTATAATAGGACAGTTGTTTCCATTTTCTGCCCATAAGATATGCATTCCAAGCTCAGTCTTGGGGATTTATTTGTGAAGCAGTGGCTTATTAAAGCCGCTGCGGTCTTGAGTGTTTTTGGTATTAACCACTTAACTGACAATTTTTTTTTTCAAAACCACTCCAAAATTGTTATTTTTTATGATTGAATTAGGTGAAGAATATCGATTTAATACTTATAAAAACGTAATTTTATTAAAACATTTAACATAAATTTTTAATATATCGGTCATCAATAAATCGGACTATCGATGTGTGGAACATCACAACCATCACAACTTTGCTTTCCCCAGCAGCTGTTCCCCTGAGCAGCTGTCAGGTACACACTGGGTGGCTGAGGGGGTTAATTTACTTTTTCCCTCTCTGGAGCCACTGCGCAGGGGGGGTCCTGCTGTACTAAAGATACAGTGAAGAAGCAGTGATCGACAGTGATCGACAGCACAGCCGTCACTGGGTGAGGGTGCAGGACTGCAGAGGGGACGGGAGGTCCCTATGCTAGTGACGGATGCTGGAAGATTATCTTCCTACATCTGCCCAATGTGCGTTACTGACAGGCCACATCATTTGCAACCATATCAGACAGCAAACCTCCTGGTGTGGTCGCAAACAATGTGACCATGCCAGGCAAGTGGTTAAAAGCATTCCCTTTTTATATTTTGGTCTTACACACCTGGAAAGCGTCAGTTTTTCAATTAAACAAACCCCCAAAGTCCTCTTGTTACAACTTGACTTGTGCAAGTTGTCTAGATTTATATTGAGGCTCTTCAGTTTATGTAGCAAGATTGGTGGGATTTGATTGGAACAGAAGTTTGCATAGGCAGAGGGGAGGAGTTGCGTAGAGTGATGGTGTTCTGGAGCAGTGCAGAAACTATATTACTGTGTGCCGTGCTAATTAATAAATGAGCTAAATGGTGAAAAGCACTCCTTTTTAGGGACAGTGCTTGCTGTACAGAATTGTGCATAATTTTTTTTACTCTCTGCAAAATAACTTGAGTTGCATATGAACTGAGGGCCTGATTCAGAGCCGGACGCTCTTTCAGAGCGCTCGCTCTGAATCAGTGCCCTCCCTCTTTTTTTTTTAGAGTGGCCTCCTGGCCGCTCGCATAGCTATCGCGACCATCGGGTTTGCGACGAGACCCTTGTGGTAGGGTCTCGTCTGCCGCAAGCCCTGGAGTGCTTTTGGCTCTATCAGAGCCAAAAGCACTCCCACTGACATCATTTGTGAAGTCAGTGGGGCCGGCCCCAGATGGTAGGCGTTCCCATGGGAACGCCTCCGTCTGGGCAGCAATGCCCCCGGCACGCCCACCAAATGGGGCGTGCTGTCACTAGACATCGACAGCACGCCCCCTTTGTAGCGAGACCCATAGCGACGGCTTGCCCATCGCTATGCGGGTCTCATGCATGCCCACGACGGAGGCGGCTCCCTCGTGCGCATGCGCACTTGGCCAACATCGACCTGCTTGCGAGCACTCAGCGCTCGCAAGCGGGTCTGAATCAGGCCCAGGGAGCTGACAGAGGGCCTGATTCAGCTTGGATCGCAGTTGCTAATACGACTGTTGCGTACTGCGTATGCATCGCAGTGCAAGTATGCGAACTGGCCACTGCGATCGGGAACTGAGTGCGTAATTGCAGCTGCGATTGCAATAGTGATCCTTGCTAAATCAGGCCCAGGGTTAGGGTATAATCTAACACACTTAGGAGGTCATTCAGACCCGCTCGCAAGATGCGGCCGCTCGCTTGCAAAAAGGGGCCGGATATTTAAATGAAGTGCTTGTGGTAGGTTTTACTTCCCGCAATCACTGCGAGCAGTTCAGGCTAATAGACAACCAAGTGACGTGATCGAAGACACTCCCTTACTAATTATGCACTCCAATTAAACGCCCGTTTTGACCATTTGGAACGCCTGCGTTCGGATCTCCACTCCCCGTTTTCAAGCACCTTCCCCTGTTACCACCCACAAACGCCTCATTCTGTCACTCAAATTAGCAGGCCCTCGCTGTTTTGCGAGTGCATTATTTCCGACTGCAATGACTGGTTGGCGCATGCGCATTACGACCCATACGCATGCGCAGATGTGCGAACATCGCTCGGAGCGAACGAGCGGCCGCTTACGAGCGGCTCTGAATCTGGCCCTCAGTCTTTCAAAAACAGAGTTAATAACATTTCCACTGGCCAATATTAGTTACCACCCTGACATCTCTATTTTTGTTGTCAACACAACAATAAACACTACCCCTCAAGCTCGCTGTCATCCTTGACTCTAAACTGTCATTTGCTCTCCTCATTCAATGGTATACAGTATATGAATAATGTTACATACATCTAAAAACAGGTTGGATATGAAATCCCAGCTGTCAGGATGCCACTAGTCAGAATCCCGACACCCATAGGAAGTAATGCTAAGTATTTTTCTAATCCCTACCCTAACCTCTACCCTAACCCTCCCTCCCTGGTGCCTAACCCTAAACTCCCCCCTCTAGTGCCTAAGCCTAACCTACCCCTCCCCATTTCCCTAAACCTAACACCCCCTCCGTGGTGCCTAAACATATCCAGAATACTGTACACATTCATAGCACACAACACACTGCAAAAACTCTAATTCTTGCACTCATTATGTACCGCATTGGTCATTGCAATAGTCCCCTGACTAGCCTTTCCCTAAATAGGCTTTCACCCATACAATCTATTTTAAAAGCTGCAGTTAGACTTATCTTCCTCACATAACATTCTGCTGATCCACTCTCAGTCATTTCAATGGTTGTCTGTATTTATTTAAAAACTTTTCACTTATAGAACACTGCAGTAGTGATCAAAAACAATATAACATATAAAAAAACATAAACAGAACATATCAGCATAAGGAGGCTGATAAGAGAATCTGCAGGAATCAGTAGCCAACCTGTCAAAGTCAAATAATTGGTTCTGATCATTTGTAATTATTATCTGATGATCTAGTCATCAGTGGGCAGATAAAGAGTAGATCGGATGCTACTCTGCATCGGTGAATTCCGATTCGCACAAATGCGTATATGTATATTTATATCTATGCAAGGTTTAGTCAGTGATGAGAAACAAGTTCTGAGTACATGTCTGTGACTAGTAATTAAAATACTCAAATATACTGTGAGGTATTTAGGAATATTTAAATTGCAAAGTTAGAGACAACTGTCAGAAGTTTGACTATCGTTAGCAATTGTATGCCTTGTGTTCAATGCTAATGTAGTTAAGAGTGACTAACATTTACATTCTAAATAAGCATAGGGAAGACTTTGTTGAGTTATCAGACTTCTTGACTCCTGCAAAGGCTTGCTATGCCACCTGTGAGCAGAACAACTTCATTGTATTTGACACCTTGGAATTAGATTCAGACAGATATAATATCAAAAATGCCAGTTAATGGATAAAGATATATATATATATATATATATATATATATTAATCTATGACACATAAAATTATGCACATTTGCACACACATATATACATGCATACACATAGACGCTTACATACATATACATAGTTGCTATTTCAATATACAGGCGCCCAACGCATACTGATGAATTCCTGTAAATATCTGAAATCCACTTATGCAAGCACATATATAAAAGGTTCCCTAGCATTGAGCGTAATATTAGAGGTTTTGTTAGCTAATCATTACAAAATGTATATATATATATATGATATTTAAGGTATAGAACTTAGTAGACATCTCGTGTTAGTATCATACTGACACCCTGTTTAATTCCAGATATCCGAATCTATCCGAATCTATCGGTGAAGGAGTCGCATCTTGTATTCGGTGGTTATGGATAATAGGAATTATTGGTTAGAATGTGTACTCTGTATGTAGTGTCTTAATCAGTTTTAACTCATTTGGAAGGATGGACCATATCCCTGTTGTCACCATATGAACTGTCCTATGACCTGCATCGTACCAGAATGACAAGAATCAAGAACCAATGAAATCAAGTATGCTTGTCTCTATTGTTAGTGTAACACTCTGGAAGGTATATAGGCTTGTGCTTTTGGGGCTAGATCTCAGTCATAGCCATTTGATGACCACAGACGTCAGGATTGATGACTGGGACCTGGATCCGGGGGCACATGCATATGTATTGGCTGTACCTTTTGTATTTAATTGTGATAGATCAAAGCATGTAACTTACTTTTTGTTGCAATATGAACTTTTTGTGCTTTGGAACCACAATGACAGTCTGGAAAGCAATTATTTCTGTTTAGCAATATTGGGGTATTCATAAACCCCACAACCCTGTTGGATAGAAGACTATGAGTCCTGATTCAAAGGTTGATCGATTAAAACATTGGGGCCAAATCATGTAAGGCTGAATCAGTTCACCTGGTTGAATCTACCACCGTACTTTTTGGCAGTGGGATCTTGCACAGAGTGTTGGCTATCCCATAGGGTAGCAAGCACTTTTCTGTGAATTGGGCATTCAGCCAGGAGACTGGCACAAGACGGACTGCCATTTAAATGCTGTGGCATTGGCAGGGCTGGATTAAAGGGGGCGATCGTCCCTGGGCGCCCACACCTGAAGGGCCCCCACACCCAGCCATCGGGGTTAAAGTGAACCGGAGGAGATGGAACCAGTTCCGCCTCCTCCGGACACCTAACCCCGGTGCCGCACAGAGACACCAGGCGCCTGCTGAGATTGTAACCAGCGGGCGCCTGGCTCCCTCCCCGCAGCGGCAGCCAGAGCCGGAGACTAGAGCTCACTTGTGAGCTCCGGCTTCTGGCTCAGGCAGTGAACTATGGGAGAGACGTCAAGCATCTCTCCCATAGTGCAGAGGAGCAGCACCAGCCGAGTGGATCAGAAGGCAGTGGGAGAGGGGCTTAAGGTAAGTATGATTATTTTTTTCTCTTTAGCGCAAGCAGCTTTTCCACTGCTGGGGGGACATTACTCCGGGGGTACATTACTACTGGGGGCATTACTACAGGGGGCATTACTCAGGGGGAACATTACTACAGGGGACATTACTCGGGGGGGCATTACCACTGGTGCCACTACCACAGGGGCACAACTACAGGGGTATTACTACTGAGGGCATTACTATTGGGCACACACAAGGGGCATGACTACTTTATACAGGTAGCATTACTGTTGGGAACACTACTACTGGGGGTATAACTACAGGGGGCATTGCATAGGGGGCACTGCATAAGGGGCAATACTCCTGGGGGCACTACTACTGGGTGCACTGCATAAAGGGCATGTAATAGGGTCCCCCTCATGTTTGTTGCCCAGGAGCCCCGACAGACCTTAATCCGGCCCTGGGCATTGGCAATACATACCCTTCACTTTAATTGAATTACCCCCATTGGATGCAATCACCCTATGTTTTAATTCTGCATATGCATATGCATCAGAGAAGCATTGTGCATACATCCCAATGGTTACCACTGGGGGACACAGATTGGATTTTCATGGAGATCCATGCAATTCCCATGGGCATTCCTGGGCAGGGACTGAGGGGGGTCTATCGGCGGCAGGTGTGTAGTGGGGTGTGTCAGGGCATGCCAGTGTGAGGGACTGTGTCAAAAGATGCAGTTCCACTGGTACCAGCATCCATGTACCATTGGACATTCTGAGCAACCATTGCTCTAATATCCAATGGTGGGGCTAATGTCTAATCGATAGTGTGATTATCTGCACACATCAGTGGATTAGAGTTGCAGCTGGTGGACCTCTCAGTAGGAAGAGTCACAGCCACTGCTGCAACTCTGTCCACCTCTGAGTCAGGTCCTATAAGCTATATATTGTAAATAGGAAAACCTAGAACTCTATGAAGGAAAGAAAGAGAAGGTGTAGGGGGCTGTCTGTATTTTACCAAATTCAATATAAAGTATTTCTACTTACACATAAGTCTGTCAACCAAAGTATAAAAACATTTCATCCCTTAACTCTCAACATCTACCAGCTCAATCTTTTGACCCTAGAAAAATATTGCTGCATAATTGGATCATCCAGCCTACAAAGAACCTCTGCGTCCTGCCAAACCAATTTGCAATATGTGGCACTTATCCTCATTTAAAAAATTCCTATTTCACTATAGCTTGTATGCTTGCGAGCAGGACCCTCATACCTCTCTGTCTGTCTGTTATTACACAGTATTATTTTAATACAGTTTGTTCCCAATTTTAAAGTACAATATGCTAGCACTACATAAGTATATGTTGATAAATAAAAATGACAATGAGTTTTCTGTTTATGATGCACCAAGATAGTTAATGCAATCAATTTCAAGCACAGAACATAATCTATTTTGCACCAATTAGTGTGTTTTTCAAATATACCTGTATTTATTGAATGCGACCACAATGAATATCCTGGATATTTTTGTAACAGCATAACAAGCGGCCCTAGTGATAAGCACAGAAAACAGGGCCTTGTTCAAAGATGTCCGCTATTATGATGGTCACGCAGTTGAGCCAATTTTTGCTGCTGCGCATGCACGAAATACCATAAATAGTCCCACTGGGCACGAGCAAACTAGAGCTAGAGATGGCATCAGCATTATCTCCGTGATTGTAAGATCCTGAGCAGACCACTGTGATCCATGGGCATTCCTGGGTGGAGTAGAGGAGGCGGCCGAATGTGTTTGCAAAAAGAGGGCGGTCTGCGGGCATGTTATGGGAGGTTCAGGGGTGCGTCTAAGCTCACGGTTGCTTTCCCAATCACTGAACCTCAGTCTGATTTGAGGAGTAATGTGTGTCGATAATGCTATGTTTGCAACCCCTGGAGGATTTGCACACAATGTAGAAAGGCAAAATGGGTGTAGCAACATTTGCTCAGTCTGTCGCACACTATGGACCTCATTCAGACCTGGTCGCAAGCGCTGAGCATTAGCAACCGGGTTGATGTTAAGACCCTACGCATGCGCAGCGGCCGCACTGCATGTGCGCAAGCCCCGGATTGAGAGAGAATTTCTCTTGCTCCGGAGCTTACTACAAAAGGGGCGGCTGTCGATGGTGATCGACAGCTCGACCCATTTCGTAGGCGTGGTGGGGGGGGTGGAACGTTAAGGAACGCCTGCAATTTTGTGGATGGCCGCACTGACATCAGCAGTGATGTCAGTGTGGAGCTTTCTGCTCGATCAGAGCAGGAAGCTCCATGGGGCTTGCGGTTGCCGAGACCCAACCTTAGGGTCTCGTCGCATGCCCCGATGGTCGTGATGGTCTTGACTATTGCGACCATCAACCTGGTCGGTCGCTAAGCTGTGGATGGTAACCCACAGCTTAGCTAGCGACCAGGATGCCGCCCTAATAAAAAGAAGCGGCCGCCCTCATTCAGAGAGAGCGTTCACTTCTTGCGACCGCCTTTGAATGAGGGCCTATGTGAGATGGGGAGTCGGTTTGGAGGCATTAGCATATTTTCTCAAGTACATTGCGACGGTGAACGCAGTTGAGAATACAATAGCGTGAAACTCTGAATAAGGTCCACAACTGTGTTATATACAGCTGTCATTGCTATTGCTAAAATGTAAACTGTATAAAAGCAAAAAGCCACACTATAAACCACAATGACCATGTTGCAGTAGCTGCATACTGTAGCAAATGCATGAGTGTACAGCAGTCTGTGCTACTAAGAGTCTTTTCCATTGAGTCCAAAGACATATTCCTTCAGTATGAATCCAGAAAGAATGGGCGTCCAAAGGGCTATAAGCCCTTTTTTTTAAGTCCATAGACATGTAACAAGGTGCTAGTTATTGTCCTTCTTTACAATTGCTATGGTTCTCAGTCGTTTCATCATATGTCAGAACTGATCGATAAATAAATTATTACAGTAGGGGCAACCTGTAAAATTCACCCAAATAATAGAAAAAAATTCCCCTAGCTCTAGTCATGATACTGTGTTTTGAAGAAATAAAAGTAAAAAACACAGATATACTTTCATGTTTTGTTAGATAACAAATTAAAATTTGAGCTCCTTAAACTATTAAAGTCGGCATATCACTGATCTTCTACACTTCTCACTGCTAGAGGTGCATTTCACTTTCTCCTGCATTCTATGAGGCATAGGACTAGCTACAGTAGTTGTGGTTGGTGCAGCTGTGGCGAAGCAGGGGTGCTGTGCTGCTGTCTGTCAAGGGGCTGCTGCCTCTTTCATGGGCTCACCCCCAGTTTGAAAAAAAACCTATTTTTTGTGTGTGCCTGTTAGCCTGCCACACCGCCAGTGACAAAAAATAAAAACAATTTTTTGGTGTGTGCGGGTTAACCACCAGTGAAAACATAAAAACTATTTGTTGTGTGTACACCACCAGTGTGAAAATAAAAACTATTTGTTGGTGTGCATGTTAGCCTGCAACACACCACCATTGAAAAAATGAAAACTATTTCTTGTGTGCATGTTAGCCACACTTGTCATCAGCCTAGGTGCACAGGGGTGCTGTGCTGATGTCTGTCAAGGGGCTGCTGTCTCTTTCAGGGGTTCACCCCCAGTGTGAAAAAAACAAACAATTTTTTGGTGTATGCGTGTTAGCCTGCCACACTACCAGTGAAAAAAGAAATCAATTTTTTGTGTGTGCATGTTAGCCACACTTGTCATCAGTGTAGGTGTGCAGGGGAGCTGTGCTGCTGTCTGTCAAGGGGCTGCTGCCTCTTTCAGGGGGTCACCCCCAGTGTGAAAAAAACAAACAATTTTTTGGTGTGTGTTAACCTGCCACACCACTAGTGAAAAAATAAAAACAATTTTTTGCGTGCGTGTTAGCCATACCACCAGTGGGAAAAAAAAAAATTTGTTGTGTGCATTAGCCACAACTGAGCTGCACTATAATTGCTTGGTGACACTGCTGTAAGACAGCAGTGAGTATGGAGGACAGTAACATGATAGGAGAGCAGGATCCACATATCCACATACCAGTCTTGTAGCTGCTGGCAGCAGTCAAGATGACAATGCAAGGCCGTCAACATCATCTATGAAGGCCAATGTACCAGGGCTTAAGTCAGGCCAAAAAGTCAGGCTAAAAAAAAATCAACTTTTACTCTGTTAAAGAAAATAAAATCTAAAGCTAATTCAGCTTTAGAGAAACAAAAAATTGGTAATATGCCATTCACTACATGAAGTGGCAAGGAAAGGATAAGGCCTTGCCCTATATTTATGACTGGTGATTCTAGTTGTGATGATTTAAGCCCTTCTGCTTGTAGAAGAGGTATAAAAAAAATTGTCTCTGAAAAGTCACAGATCCCCGAGGAGAGTCCAACTGTGTCCGCGGTTGCCATGTGTGAGCCTTACCTTTCTAATACTGTACTTGAAGAGGATCCTTCTTCAACCATGGAGTTTCTGCGGAGGATGTTTGTGCAAAAACTGTAAATCAGGCAACAGTTGTTGCCCATGGTGGCAAAAATCCCATTGTTGGCATGCCTGGGAAAAGGACCAAAAAATCAATTTCTCATGTGTGGAATTATTTCCACCCAAATCCGGACAACCTTTGTCAAGCCATTTGTAGCCATTGCCAAGTAACAGTGAGTAGAGGTAAGGACCTTAACCATCTTGGAACCTCCTCCCTGTTACATCACTTGCAGCGCATTCATCAAATTGGAAAGAGTATTTCAAATTCTGAAACTTTGGGGACAAAAAAACGAACAACAATCAGTTCAGTGTCACCTAGCTGCTCCCTTCTATCTGAATCCAAGCGCCTGCAATCTCCACCACCAACATCTGCATCATCATCAACATCCTCATTCTTGATCAGAAGTAGTCCTGCATCCAATTTCATAAGCATGACTGACTCCTCTCCTATCCATGATTCCTCAGAAAGATCCTTGAGTGTTATGCCTTTTGCTGCTGCTGGGGGGGAATCTTCATCCCAGAAAGGGACCAAGAAGACTACTTTCTAGTAGAAATTTTAAAGCAAAATTAACTAAAAAACAGTCCTTTGATAGAGGAAGTAAGTATAACAGCTGTCACCCAGTTTCACAGCGGATCACTGATGCTGTGACGGCTGTGCTAGTATTAGATGGTGAAATAATAGAAAATGAGGATTGTAGTGTTGAGGAACTGCAAAAAGAGGAAGATGGGGAAATTTGTGTCCTATCTGATGCTATTGAGGATGTTGATGATGAGGATGTTTTTTGTGTAAATCAGCCACCAAGGGCAGCAGTTCTTGCTCAAGATAAAAAGAAAGCCAAAAAAGCCACGTCTTGGGTGTGGAATTATTTTAATCTAAATTCTGACAACAGTTGTGAAGGCATCTTTTCCATTTGCAAAGCCAAAGTTAGCAGAGAAAGGGATGTTAACCATCTAGGCACCTCCTCCCTGTTACGTCATTTGCAGTGAGTTCATGCAATTTGTTTTACAAAATTATAATAATTTGTAAATTAATAACAAGCAGTCCAGTATCAGGTACCAGCAGTTTAGACCAGCACATGCAATCTCCACCACCAACACCCTCATCGTCAACCTCCTCCTTAATAATTGAAGGTAGTCCTTCCATAACATGTTTTGTGGGGGCCCATACAAACCAAGGAGTTCATCCACGAAAGTGTCAGTCCTAGTCACTAAAGTGCTTGGTTTGTTAAACTGTACATGTCCTTTTTAATATCCCACATAAGAGTGGGTGGGAGGGACAATTCCATCTTGCACCTTTTTTTTACATTTTGAACAATTTGGGGCATTGCCGACTGACATTATTATAGTTTATTAAACTGCCATCCTGTCTGCCACTGCTGTGTGGCAATGTTTCATAGATGTCCAATATTTTTTAAACTGCCGTGCGTTTGTGCCACTGCTCTTTCGCTTACTTTAGCCAGCTCGCTGCAGCCTTTGGCCTATATTGGTGAAAAATAGTGAAATCAATATTGTGAGGTGGTTAAAAATGCATGGAAATGCCTAAAAATGATTGCTAATAAGGTTAATAATACTTTAGGAACAAAAACAGGCATAACATTATGTGGTTTTAACTGTTTATATAATTTTTGGGGAAAAATACAGATCCAAA
>JAUIMM010000780.1:2705000-2895000 GCA_031769625.1 Taudactylus pleione | reverse complement strand
CCATCCCTGCTCTAGAGCAACTACATTAGAGGGACAGCTGCATAGGAGGTAAGCTCTCATCTAGTGATTTTAGCAGATTGTTACACTGACAGTTTGTAAACAGGGATTAACATCAAATTAATAACAGTCTGTGGGTAGGATATGTTGCAGCAGTTACTGAAAGTTCTAAAATCCGTCATGATAAAACCTACCCCACAGTAGATAATTACTGATTTTAATTAAATCTTTGGATCAACCTTTGTTATACATGTTTAAAAAATGTTTTATGAGAAGACCACCCATCGAAAGCAGAGTAGGCTGCCAACTTTCTCCTTTAATAAAGGACACCTATGAGTAACACAGCTTCTGTGGCTGGCTGATTAGGACCAAGTGACATAAAGTACTGCAGGTTAACATCTCAGCTCATCTTAATTGGCCTCAGATCCTGTATAATTCATAGGTGTCATTTCAAAAATACATTTAAGTGGCAAACCCTTTAGGCAGTTTAAAATTCAGCAACTTTTTTATTATCTGTTTTCAGCTTGTTATTTTAGATGTATCTGCACTTTCACTGGAGGTCTAAGAAAAAAACAAGATGTTTATTTCAGACCTGTGATCTTGTAAAATGATGCCTTTCACTCAGTACTGTCCCCATCTAGTACTGCTGCTGCCTGAGCCCAATTAAATAATGTAATTTTTAACAACATCACACTTACCAATGGGTTCATCAGTACCTGAGTAATACCGCTTTTACACCAGATCTAAAACCCGGGTTATTGCAGGGTTAACCCATGTAGCTCCTTGGTGTAAAAGGGGACAAGGTTGGATTCCCAGAAATCCATCCCAGGTAACTTGCAGGATTTAACACGGGAATGACCCATGAAACCCTGCAGTGTAAATGGTGCGATTCGGGTCACGATGACCTGGAGCACGCAGCATGCCGGCCGATTGGCCGGCTTCAGTGGCGCTTGGAGATGATGTCATTTCCAAGCGTCCACTTCCATGCCAGAAGAGCCGGGTCATTGCAGACCAGACTCCGGTTTGAATGGTGCTGAATCAGGAATATCCTGGCTAAATTCTGGGTCTGATCCAGTTTGGAACCCTGTTCCAACCTCCAGGTCAGACCCGGAATTTAGGTATAAAAGCGGTATTACAGTAGTAAATTAAGTGGGAACGATGTCATGGGCCATGCTGTAAAATCTGGTTACACCAAAGGCTTTATTTTGGGGGGTTTAATTTAGCATAATAGTGAAACTATTGCAGATATCAACAATACATAGGCCCTGACTCAGAGCCGCTCGTAAGCGGCCGCTTGTTCGTTCTGACCGATGTTCGCACATCTGCGCATGCGTACGGTTTTTAATACGCATGGGCGAACCAGTCAGTGCGGCTGAAAACCGTTTGTTCGCTATATAGCGAATGCCTGCTATTTTGAGTGACAGAAGGAGGCGTATGTGGGTGGTAACAGGGGAAGGTGCTTGAAAACGGGGGTGTGGAATTCGAACGCAGGCGCGCTTAAAGGTCAAAACGGGCGTTTTAAGGGAGTGCATAATTAATACAGTGACCATGTCACTTGTTTTTTTTTTTACTCAGAACTGCTCGCAAAATAGCGGTTGAAAAAACCAGCCACAAGAATAGCGAGCAGTTCATACGCTGTTCAATGTACTCGATTAATCTAATAAATAGCGGACATGACGTATGGTGCGAGTGGCAAGGGGGCGTATTTTTCAAAATTACAACCGCAAGTTTTGCTCGCTCGTTCAGACTTAGAGGCGTGAAAAGACAGCAATTAGCGAACGGTTCATTTGAATAGCTACCCCTTGTTTCAGAACGAACGACCGCAAATAGCGATCGGCTCTGAATGAGGGCCATAATTCAATGGCTAAGTTTGTTTGGTAAGTCACAGCTAATATATCAAATTAGAGCACTTTTTATTACTGCAGAGGTTAGTGATATGGCCGCAGAAGTGAAAATCACAGAACATAAATTAAGTAAATATATTGGTTTATTTTAACCAGTAGACGAGAAAAGGCTTTCCAATGCTACAATCAAAATGTAAGTTTTAGTCTCTCTCTAACAAGCCCAAGTTCAGGCTATAATTAAGGAACAACCAGCAATTAAGAGAACTAGCTAGCAATATAAGTACTCTGGCAATCAAGCTTTACATCTGTAATAATCAAACATATAATTAATTACACAAAATAGAATGAATGCAATCGTACTTACCAATAGCATGTATAAAACATACACTCACACCCAGAGGCAGGACAGTGCATTGCTGAGGCCTATAGCATCATTTGGGTTTAGGACCTGCCCTGGTGATGTCACAATGGTGTCCTGGGTGCTTAAGTCTACTCTCAAAAGAAAGAAACGGGCGCTTTACCAGGCATGTGGGAAATGGGAAGCAATCGGGAAGCCGACTGCCTATATACCGGCAGCCGGTTTCCCGACTGTCTTATCCCGGCAAGGGTGAAATGCCGGGCGTCTAGATGTAGACATCCGCATTTCCCCGATGCCGGGAGACCGGAGCCCGGCATCACGATCGTTGTTATGCTGGGTGCCGCGAGCGGACAGCCGTGGGGGGGAGGGTTAGGTTTAGGGCTCCCGGGGGGGACTTAGGGCTAGGCACCCCCCTGGGAGGGTTAGGGTTAGGCTAGGGGGAGGGAGGGTTTGGGTTAGGCACCCCCGGGGGGGGACTTGGGTTAGGCACCCCCCCGGGGGACTTAGGTTTAGGCAACGGGGAAGGGGGTGGTTAGGGTTAGGCACTTAGAGGGGGGATTAGGGTTAGGCACTTGGGGGGGAAGTTAGGGTTAGGCACCCCTAAGGTGGGTTAGGGTTAGGGGGGTTAGGTTAGTGGATACTTACCTATCCACGATAGGGATTTCCAGCGTTGTCGGGCTGCCGCTGACGGGAATCGAACCGCCGGCCATGCGGCCGGTGGTATATCATGCCCATTCCTGGGAAAGTCAGTGTGAGAGTGATCCCACACCATTCTGGCTGCATCCAGCTGCACACCTATAGTTCTGCATATTCATATATATATAGGGGCACATTTACGATTTCTACATTGGGGGGTTGTGAATGCTTATTTAAGACATTGACAGTAATGGATAACATGCTGACAGGACAGACAGACACACAGACTGTACTGAAAGAGAGCTCTACAGGAGAGACAGACTGTCAGTGAAAACAGGCTCACAGTTCATACAGTATGTAGTGAGAAAGCCAGCGGTTGAAATGAAGCCACAATCTACTGCAATCAGTGCACTGATAGAGAAGAGGGTGACCAAACGAAGGCTGCACATAGGCCCCCTCCTTTCTTAAAATGCCCCTGCTCCTTACAGGTGTATATATGCACAAATCATGGTCTACGTGAGAAATACTTCCTTGTCCTGCACATGTCCTTTCTGAGCTTTGTCTATATGAGGTTTCTATTGAGGCTACGTTTTAGCTGGATTTGTTAAGCTTCAGTACGTGATGCATTCTGGAGCTTTGCCCCAGTAGTTATGTATTCTGAAGATGACATTAGCCCAATGTAGTCTATGGGCTACACTTCATAAAAAGTACTGGGTCCCTCCCCTTTACTACTAGCATATGCATGACCAGCAGACAGCACATGCACAGTACTGTGTTCTGCTGCTGAAGATATAGTGAAGGAATTGCAACAGTATTTTAATACCGTACAAGCATTCAGGTCAATCATCATTTCTGATTCAACCGAATAGCGCTGATAACAGATTATAATTATCGGGTCTAAGACCTGATTAGTAATAAATATTCCTCTAAATGATGCACTTCAACTGTATTGTCTCCTACAGTAAATCTGCATACACACGGTACGATCTGCACAACCAACGATATCGCTGAATGATTTCCCTTGAACTTTTCCGTAGTGCAGGAGAAAAGATATTGGATGTACACACTGAAAGATATCTATGATAGATATCTTTCAGTGAAGTCTGAACATGGAAATCATGATGACATCGTCCAAGTTGGCCTGCATGGATGGACGGACGACCCTAGATATCGTTATCGTCCATGCAGGAACGCACATCGTTGGTCTTCACTGCATACAAATTAAAGATATGAACAATTTATCATTGAACGATATAGTTTTCACTCATATTGTTCATAGATATCGTACCGTGGGCCTGATTCAGACCCGGTCGCAAGCGCTGAGCACTCGCAACTGGGTCGATGTTTGCCCACCAGTGATGTCAGTGGGAGAGATTCTGGCTCTATTAGAGCCAGAAGTTCTCAGGGGCTTGCGGCCATGACACCCTACCATCAAGGGTCTCGTTGCAAGCCCGATGGTCAAGACCATCACGACCATCAACCTGGCCGCTCGCAATAGCTGTGGGTGGTCACCCACAGCTATGCGAGCGGCCAGGGGGCCGAACAAAAAAAAAAAACGCCCAGATTCAGAGCGAGCGCTCGTTCAGAGCGTCCGTCTCTGAATCAGGCCCCATGTGTATTCACCATTGTGATCATACCACTTTTGAAGTTGTGCTGGCATTGGGTCACTGCCTCTGTACCAAGACTCGTCTGCCGTTTATACAGTACTAGCGGCACTATTATTTCCAGGTCCGTCAGTAGAAAATTGTATATACATAATTGTGTTTACTGCCACTCACTCACAACTAAGGCAGCAGGCACATGACAAAATGCAACACAAGCCTCCAAAATGATTTTTTTATTGTATTTGTTTTTCTTGTTTTTTAATAAGCAAAAATGTTTTTGAAAGATACAATCTTTCAGAGGAATGCATGGAAAAAAATTATTTTTGTGTGTTTTTTTACTTTTCTCAATCTGGCACATGCATTGCATATGTCTTGGATGACAAGCACAGATAAATATATATTTTATGCATTTTTGGGTCTGTGTAGAAGCTCTCCAGTTACCTAATGATTCTGCATGAGACAGGGATCTCCATTCTGCAGGTACTTATTTAAGTTTCTACTACTGAATAACATTAAACCAGTCAAATTTATCATACTTTGTAAATCAGTAATGAAGCCAACAGTATTTCTTGGTGCGGGAAGCGTGTGCCCTGTTCCATACAGTATGTTAATATTTGAAGTTCTAGTTCCTATATTAAAAAAAATTAGTTTCTGGCAATCAAACGAAGTATATAAAAAATTGTACCCAACTCCAAATGCTGCAAGAAAAAACAACATACAGCAATATAGGTTGACTGACAAATGTAAATGTCCATAAGACTGAATTCCCCAGTGCACAACTATTTTTGAATTTCATACTTATAATTATAATGCAGTTACCTGTTGATGTTTACAACTACTAGAAAATGTACATTAATTAAATGATATGTCAGGTTTACAAAAATTTATGGCGACCTGAAAGTGTGATTATCCATCACCTATTCTGTTACCGTACTTCTCACTTAGGGGCCTATTCATTATTTTTAAATTTTTTGAAAAGTAGAGCAAAATTAACATTTTCACCTACTGTACTTTTAAGTAATGGGGCAATTCATTATAATGGTACTGCAGGGGATATCATGGATAAAGATGCGTCCTCATGCACCTAGCATTTATATGCCACGTGATGAAAGATGCGCAACCTAACTGGGACAATCCGAGAGGAATAGCTTTCCATAGTTTTATTTACATTTCGCACCTTATTCACATCGCAAGCAGCAAAATACCACTCAGAGGGCATGATTCACTGTGGTACGTAATATCGCGTATGCATGCAGTTTAACTGCGATAGTATGCTAATCCATTGCAATCGCAATGCAAACTCAGCACTACATAAAGACGCCCACTTTACATTTTGCACATTCGTAATACTTAGCTGAATAGCAAAACCATCGGTACAATCAAGAACCATCACAGCCTCACAAACACTTGTACAAGCTCTGATCTTACTCAGAAATTGCTAACAACCACGCACTCTATGGGCCGAATTCAATTCAATGCGAAGATGAATAGCTGCAAGAGGAAGCTCCCGTAGCTAATCAATAAAACACGCTGTGTGCCTGGTCAGGATTGGTTAAGTCAAGGAATACTGGTTCTCACTACTTAACCTGGGTGTTTAGGCGCGAGAAGTGGCATTCTCTGACTAAAGTGCCCGGCGCGCTGCTGTTAGTGCCGCGCTAAGTGTGCAAACAGCTGCGCGCCCAGCACTTTTGCCAGATTTCTCCTTGCATCCCCATTGAATAGCTGCAGAAGCTCCCTCTCGCGGCTATTCAGCTTCGCATTGAATTGAATTAAGGTCTATGAGGCCTCAGGCTGCATATGGCATCGCATTGGATAATTTATGCACACCCCTGCAATGGCGTGTGAATGCACTGGCACACCTGCATTTCCCCAACCACCCCCCTATCACCACCCACAAGGTGCATCCTGTCAATCTGCAAGGGGTCTGCATAGCCTCTGCGATCGCAGTTCCGATCGCAAAAGCTAGTTTGTGCACTGCAATGCATATGCATTCACAGTATGCAACAATCGGCTGATTGAGGGCATATTAGCAAACTGCGCTCCTTGTTGAATCAGGCCCAAAGTGTACTAGATATGCTGGGCAGCAACTCTAACTGCACACAAATGAATTTTTGTCACCTAAAAAGTCACAGCGCCCCCCTCATATATATTTTCTCTTTATTTCTCTCAAGAAACACAATATCTGTAAATATTATTTTTGAGACCTATCTAGAAGTTAATTCGGGATGCCCATCCTTAGCTCACCTCATCTCTCTCTCTCTCTGTATATATATATATAAATGTATATATATATATATATATATATATATATATATATATATATATGGAAGAAAGGTTGGAAAGGACATGTGCCTAATAGTGTAGTAATTTATTAAAAATAGAACATGCTCAAATATAAATGTGCGTACCAGAAAATAAAACTTTTTCGCTTATCTGTGGTGCTTTTACTGGAACTCCATGTGGTGAAATAAACCTCGGAATTCCAAAGTGTCCAGAAACCTTAAACAGGATAGGCTCAAGCAGAGCCAGAGAGAGCACACATAGTGTAGTATTTTCTTTGAAAACAAGTAGCGTAATTAACATATAAATATGCATACCAGAACGATACTTGGATAACTGCATATAGGGCCTGATTCAGAGCCGGACGCAAGTGGCTGCTCATTCGCTCCGAGCAATGTTTGCCCAACTGCGCATGCATACAGATCATAATACGCATGCGCGAACCAGTCAGTGCGGCCGAAATTCGTTTGCTCGCTAAATAGCGAATGCCTGCTATTTTGAGTGACAGAATGAGGCGTATGTGTGTGGTAACAGGGGAAGGTGCTTGAAAACAGGGAGTGGAGATCCGATCGCAGGCGTGCTTAAAGGTCAAAACAGGCGTTTTATGGGTGTGCATAATTAAAACAGCAGCGTCATAGACCACGTCACTGGGTTATTTTATAGCCAGAACTGCTCGCATGATTGTGGTAGCAAAAACCAACCACAAGAATAGCGAGCAGCTCAAACCCTGGTCTATGTACTCGATTAATCTAATAAATAGCAAGTTTTGTTCGCTCATTCAGACCTAGAGGCGTGAACAGACCGCAAACAGCGAACGGTTCATTTGAATAGCCAGCCCTATTTTCTGGACGAGCAAGCGCTAATTGTGTCCGGCTCTGAATCAGGCCCATAGTGCTATGTGTCCTGGTGTCTCCTTCAACATGCCATAATGGCCCCAAAGGTACACATGTAGATAGAGTGGGTTCAGCTGCAAATAAGCAGAGAATGACCCTTACTCAGAAGTGTTTTTTTCACAAGGGGGTTTTAATAATACTTAATACAAAGGGAAACAGGATACACAAAGGGTTAACAACATATAAAAGACAATGGAGTGCTTATCTATAAAGGTCAGCAGTATGGAGAGGAGCTGGAACAGGGGACCCAATGTGTTTTGTCTGGTTAGACTTCCTCAGGGGTACTGGTAAGCCTTTTGGGGTGCCCTTTTATAATGTACCTAATAAGGTACTGAATAGCGCTCAAGCAACATCTAGCGCCATTCTGCGCATGCGCAGTTGACCGTGGCCATTTTGTGTGACGTCATTCATGTCCACCAGCTAGCATGATGCTGCGCGGCACACTTTGTACATGCGTAGATCACGGCGGCTGATTGGCAGTGCCTGCCGAGATCGCGCCGCTAAGAAATAGTAGTTGGATGATCCATTATATAAATGAGATGCTCCGCTTAGTGGGAGAGTGAACATAACACAGCAGCCGCCGTCGAATATGCATATAGACAGCGGTGGCCATTTTGTTGGTTTCTCCATCAGCAACATACATGGTGGCCATTTTATTGGTGGTAGAGACCCTGTAGTGTGACATACAGTCGCCATTTGGTTTCTCATTGTACAGTTGAGGACTGACATGCACTTAGAGTTGGCTGAGCAATTAAAAAACATTAATAATACAAAATAAGACAATGATAATAAATACAAATACATGAATAATTAAAGAAATAAATAAATTAGGTGCCTCCTAAAAATACCTTATAGGATAGGGACTAAACAAAATAACTTATAATAACAACCTGCACGTAAAAATATTTTAATCATGGAGGAGATGCAAGGACTAAAATAAGCATCAGATCATAAGAGGAGTGATAAAAGAGTAGGGCTGGACAATAATAAAGAGACATGTAATATATAAAAACAGACAAATCAGACCATAAAATGATAATAAGCTAAAACAATCCTAAAAGAGACTGATAGAAGCTTATAAAAATATTTTATAAAAATATTTTATAAAAAGGGCGCAAACTCATAGCTGTCATTAAGACCCTGAGGTATTAAAGTATTTAGCTCAAAGATCCAATACATCTCTCTTTGGGACAGTCTATTAGCTAGATCCCCACCTCTTGGGCCTAGTTTAACATGTTCAATCCCTCTGAACAATAGATTCTCAGGGTTGGCATTATGATGTGACTTAAAGTGTCTAGACACAGAATGACTCTCGATTTTGTTCTTTATATTCCTAATGTGCTCCTGTATTCTAAATTTAAGATTTCTCTTGGTTTTACCAATATATTTAAGGCCACACGGGCACTCAAGCATATAGATCACAGAGCACGTATTGCATTTAATAAAATGTTTCATGTTATATATAATGTGTCCACATTTGTATGCACCCAGACATTTATTAAAGTCCTGTCTAGTAGCCTTCAGTTGTTGTTGCAGCATACTGGGGGCTAAAATATCTTTAAGATTTCTTGCGTTTTTAAAAACAATAGTGGTTTTGTTTGGTAAAATTCCTGATAAGACAGGGTCCATCTTTAAGATTCCCCAATGTTTGTTTAGGGCCTGTCGAATTCTACCCTCTTCCTTATAGAACTGTGTGATAAAGGGCACCAAATATTCCTTTTTGGGCCTGGTTTTATATTTCAAAAGTTCTTTTTTATCCAAAATGTCTGTTCTTGAGATGGCCTCTGATATTAGTGTTTCTGGATACCCTCATTCTACAAATCTGTCTGCGTACAACTGAATCTGTTTGGAGCAGACCTCCCTGTTGCTGCAGTTTCATTTAATGCGGTGGAGTTGTGAATATGGAATATTATTCTTCCAACTTCTGGTATGACCACTTCTATAATGTAAATAGCTGTTCGTATCGACAGGTTTTATGTATGTTCTTGTAGATATGTTATTAGTGGTTTCTTCTAGAACAACGTCTAGGAATTCAATTTCTCTCTTTTGTAAATTGGACGGGAACTTAAGGTTAAAATCATTAGTATTGATAAAATCCATAAAAGTACTAAAATCCCGTTCATTCCCTTTCCAAATGATGATTATATCATCAATATACCGTTTATAGAGGTGGATCATAGGTTTGTATGGGTTATTATTATATATATGCCCTGCTTCCCAGTTACTCGTACAAAGATTGGCTTAACTGGGCGCAAAAATGGTACCCATTGTCTTTCCACAGATTTGTAAAAATAACTGATCTAAAAATTTTAAATAATTGTGTGTTAAAATAAATAAAACCAAATCACTTATAAATTGTTTGTGTTCAATATTCATGGAAGAGTCTTTATCTAGGAATTTTTTGCAAGCTTCTAAGCCTTTAGAATGTTGTATACAGGTGTAAAGAGATTGAACATCTATAGTGGTCCACATGTAGCTTTCATCCCAACTAATCTCTTCTAGGATGTTTAAAAGATTAGTTGTGTCTTTCAGGTAGGATGGAAGTTCTTTCACGTACTTGTTCAAAAAGATGTCTAAGTATTCAGATATGTGTGATGTTACAGAGCCAATCCCTGCAATGATGGGCCGGCCTGGTGGATTTTTTATATCCTTATGGATTTTCGGTAGATGGTAAAATATAGGGATTACCGGACTTGACACCATAAAATATTGGTATTCATCTTTAGTAATGATATTTCTATGTAGGCCTTGCACTAGTACTTCCCTTAGGAGGTCGACATAATCCTCAGTGGGATCTTTAGTTAATGGTTTATATGAAGCCAGATCGCCAAGGAGCTGCACAGCTTCTTTAGTGTAATCTGTTTTATTCATAATCACCAGGCCTCCTCTCTTATCAGCTTGTTTCAGTACTAGATTGCTATTTTCTTGTAAAGTTTTTAAAGCTTACCTCTTTTGTAGATTTAAAATGTTTTTAGTGGAAACCTCCTTTTGCGAATCTATTAAGTCTTTTTTGACCATATAATAAAAGATGGAAATATTGCTGCTCTTTCATTCAAGAGGAAAGAATTTTGACGTAGGTTTAAGGCCTGATTTGGAAGTGTTTGCATAATTAGATACAATCGCTGTATCCTTTCTAATGAAGTGTCTTTTTAAGGTCACCTTTCTAACAAATTTATTCAAGTTGATAAAGGTTTGGAACCTATTGTTTTTTTATGTAGGTGCAAAGTTAAGACCTTTACTAAT
This sequence comes from Taudactylus pleione, assembly GCA_031769625.1. Lineage (NCBI taxonomy): Eukaryota > Metazoa > Chordata > Amphibia > Anura > Myobatrachidae > Taudactylus > Taudactylus pleione. The sequence continues at coordinate 2,884,145 of JAUIMM010000780.1, read as the reverse complement.
ACCCCTTTTACACTGGAGCTAAAACCCTTGTTTTGAAGGGTTAACCCGGGCAGCTATCTGGTGTAAAAGGGGAGAGAGCTGGATTGCCAGGTTGAGTGACCCAGCAATCCAACCCAGGTAACTAGCAGGGTTTAACACGGGCGTAGCCCGTGAAACCCTGCTGTGAGAACTGCGCACTCCGGGTCATGATTGGTCGGGCTTCAGTGGCACTTGGAGATGACGTAATCTACAAGTGACCACTTTCACTCCGCAAAAGCCGGATCTATGCAGACCCAACTGCGGTGTGAGCGGCGCTGACTCGGGAATATCCCTAGTCGGCACCGGCAAAATTCTGGGTCTGATCCAGATAGGAACTTTGTTCCAACTCCAGGTCAGACCCGGAATTTAGGTGGAAAAGGGGTATAAGTAGGGATATCTCTGTTGCTGTTAATTGATGATCTGATAAATTGAAGATCCCCTGTGTGGTTGGATCTTTCAAAATCTGTATGGGTTTTTTCTTTTGGGTTCTCTTTCTACAGCCTGCTCTTCTTCCTCTATGTGTCTTCTTTTTATGGGTGATGCTATTCTCGATTGATCTCTGAACATTATTCATTTTTGCGTTTGCCGATGATAAGGCGTAGGGGTGGGAGATAAAAAATCACTATCACTGTTGGATTCTAATCTCTCAAGTGTAGAATATCAATTTCTCAATGGTAGATCCTGTTTGTTCTGATGGTTAAAGCCAGTATGTGGTGTATATGTTTTTGTAAATGGCTTATTCCACTCTCTATATGGGTATTTACCATTTTTTGAGTGATACGGAGTATTAATGTTTTTAGGGCGACTCCAGTTTTTTATTTTATTGCTTTCATAATCTATTTTATCTCTTATGAATTTCTTCTCCTTAGTTTTAATAACCCCTTCCTCGGCCCTCTCCAGTTTCATTTGAAGTACTAGCTCATTAGTTTTGAACTCCTCATTATCTTTCTGGTGTGTAATGGATGTTTCTTTAGATTTAATTTGTTGCTCAATGGCCTCTAGTTGGATCTTTTTTTCATTAATTATCAACCTCATTAGGTCCAGGGAGGATCTTGTCCCATTTACCATGAAAGTGGGGTTATCCTGCCCAAAGCTAGGAATTTTGTTAATACGTAGGCCCCTTGGAATTCTATTAGCTTTTATAAAGAATTCTAGGCCCTTGATGTCCCACCAAATTTTAGTTACCTTAATTAGTAGTTTTTCTAGATCCCAAAAAAATAGGTCAACATTTTCATAACATTCTGTATGAATCTGGTCAGGGGTTTCACTGACTATTTTTAGACAAAGGTCTGACCTTTTTGTGCCCAAACCTTGTGCTCAAAACATAGTGATAAAGTGACAATATATAATATGATCTTTAAATAAAAACAAATAATAATAAAATAAATATTGATCAGAAAAACCAGGCAGCCAATACTACAGATGATGCCAACAATAGTACTTGTAGAGGGTTTGTAGAATGGCACTCTGGTTAAAGTCTCAAATAGTATTGCACCATAGTGCAAAATATTTAAAGTCCAGTTAGTGCTAACAGGTGTGTCACTCTAGTCCTTCTGGTGAAGGTGGCAGCAGTCTTCCCATGTTCCCGAATGGCAATCAGGATAAATGTGATCTGGAAGTAAGGTTGGAAAGGACATGCGACTAATAGTGTAGTAATTTATAAAAAATAGCACGTGCTCAAATATAAATGTGCGTACCAGAAAATAAAACTTTTTTGCTTATCTGTGGTGCTTTTACTGGAACTCCATTTGGTGAACTAAATCTGGAATTCCAAAGTGTCCAGAAACCTTAAACAGGATAGGCTCAAGCAGAGCCAGAGAGAACACACATAGTGTAGTATTTTCTTTGAAAACAAGTAGCGTAATTAACATATAAATATGTGTACCAGAACGATACTTGGATCACTGCATATAGTGCTATGTGTCCTGGTGTCTCCTTCAACATCCCATAATGACCCCAAAGGTACACATGTAGATATAGTGGGTTCATCTTCCAATAAGTAGAGAATGACCCTTACTCAGAAGTGTTTTTTTCACAAGGGGTTTTTAATAATACTTAATACAAAGGGATATAGGATACACAAAGGGTTAACAACATATAAAAGATAATGGAGTGCTTATCTGTAAAAGTCAGCAGTATGGAGAGGAGCTGGAACAGGGGACCCAACGTGTTTCAACTGGTTAGACTTCCTCAGGGGTACTGGTAAGCCTTTTGGGATGCCCTTTTATACTGTATCTAAAAAGGTACTGAATAGCGCTCAAGCAACGTCTAGCGCCATTCTGCACATGCTCAGTTGACCGCGGCTATCTTGTTTGATGTCATTCATGACGTCCACCAGCTAGCATGATGCCGTGCGGCACATCGCATCGGCCAAATGGCAGTGCCTACCACAATCGCGCCGCTAAGAAATAGTAGTTGGATGATCCATTATATAAATGGGATGCTCCGCTTAGTGGGAGAGTGAACATAACACAGCAGCCTCCGTCGAATACGCATATAGATGGCGGCGGCCATTTTGTTGGTTTCTCCATGAGCAACATACATGGCAGCCATTTTATTGGTGGTAGAGACCCTGTAGTGTGACATATGGTCTCTGCAGGCCTCTGTTTAATTATTAGACATGGTCTTTATAACAATGACATATGCAGAGGCACACCCAGAAGTTTTTGAGATATGCGTTCCTCCATAACATACATCAGACAAATAAAATCAAATAGTTTATGCACTGTAAGCCATTTAAACATCAGAGAAAAAATGTATCAAAAGATTACCAGTACATTTTTTGGATAGGAATATTTGTCTGCCAGCCAGTGACATCTAATGCCCCAACTTATTTTTCATTTCACTATGTGTCATGTAGGCAATATTTCACTGTTATGAAGCCAGACATCTATTCTCGGCTTCAAACATCTCTTTAGTGGAGGAATTATGTAGGGGCTGAAATTAGACAAACCATCAATCAACCAATCAACTTGCAATACTGTAAGCTTACACAGTAGCAAACAGAACTGTCAGTTACAGTTTACAATCTGCTTTTGGTGCCTGTGGTGCAAGAAAAAACTTATCTAACGTCTTGATGAGCTAACAATCAGATATAAATAAGCCCCCTGCTGTACGAGCATTGGATGGTTTATTTAATAGGACAATACATCCATTATTGAATAATGTATTTAAACAAAACCTCTTTAAGTGTCCAGGAATAGATGATGACTATTTTATGTGGATTTTGCGGCAATATTTTTTGTGGTTTAATGTCAAAGATTTTTCTTACTGCAATTTATATTTTTCTGTGTTTTACTGAGTCTCCTTGTCCTTTTATTTTTCACTATGCTGCAGTTCGGTACAAGGATACCATTGCAACCTGTAAAGTCTAAACTTTAATTGTCTTTGTAGGTATTTCTGTATGTTGGAGTTGGTTAGTAAACCCTGAGTGACATCTCTGCACATTAGTAATTGGCTGAAAGATAGGCTGACAGTTTGCTTTCTGAGGAGAGTCAGCTGTGTGCTGTGGCATTGTTGATTTATAGGCAGTAACTGCTTTTTTAAAGGTGACATAAAGATTTGTAACAGGATTGACATTCTAGTTTTGGTAGATAATATTAAGATTTATTTGAGGTAAGCACAAATCGGTAGCAGATGCTCTTCACTGCAACTAGGAATAAAAGACTTTAAAGAATATTCATTCTCATTAAGAGTAATGCACATATGCAACAATGATTTCTAAAACTGCAGCTGAGAGGGACTATAGGTGATTATTTCAGACCAGCGTACACCAAACATAGAAAACCATTCACAGAAAATGGTGTTTTATAGGCAGATGGATTATATGTTTGAAGCGGAACTTGTCTTCCCTTAGTTTTAGTTTCATTGTTTTCAAAGATGAGTACCTCAGTTTCAGAATGATTATGAAATAATAGAGATAATAGAGAAATATTGAATGATATTAAGTTCCAAGTGTACTGTATGATGCATTATATCATGGAGCCTGATTTGTGGTGATGGTTTCTACAGCAGATGGGTAATGTTTTACAAAATGCTGGTGATCAAGATAAAGAAGGCTATATTTAAACCACTGGGTGTCAGGAGATCACAGGTCCATCCAAGAAGACATCATTAATAAGTCTAAAATGTTCCCCAGACATTTTAGTTTGTACAGTCTTGTTGGAGTACCATCTTCACCTTCTATTTCATGTCATCATATGTATTTTGTTTGTCATTATTGCCTCAATGTACAGCTCTGCGTAAGATGTCAACACTATAATAAAGGTTAGTACAAATATTAATATGCTAATAAAATGGCCAATCTGTTTGTAGGTCCAAAAAAGATTATATGTTTCCATCATTGTCAGTGTTACTCAGTCACGCATTTATCTTCTTACTTTCTAGGGATTATCAATTTGGAAAGTATCAAAGTATCACTATCTAATAAAAATAACTGTGATTTCCAAGAATACCCAGGAGGGGTCAGAGGTCAGGTCAACTTTGATTAACTGTAAAATGCCTGTTACTTGGCAAAACTGTATTTTTGGTTACTTCTTCATATTCTTTATTAGCACCAATCTACAGAGACAATATTGAGATGGGGAACATCCAGGAAGTATTTTTCAGAAATGTTGTGTGATTTAATACAGACGGCTAATGGCCTGCACAGTGACTGAGCAGACATTATAATGAAGTGACCCAGAAGTGATTGGAAGCTTTGATTACTCATTAAATCTCATGCAACAGAAATGCAATAAATAGATAACAATTTACACTAAGGTAGCACGGAATCCTGATTATGAGAAATTATATTGATGTAAAAGCTATCTTCTCAGCTTCCATTTGATAACATCTCACAGAGCTGTTTGCTTCTGAAATTCATAGCTCATTCTATAACCACCACAAACCCATCCCTGCTTATGAATGTTCAAGGACTGAAATGCCCACTACAAGAATCTCCAGAAGCTGAAATCATGCTTGGTGCATCTTTAGATGCCAGCATCAGTTGGTTCATTGAAACTTGCACCAGCTCTGTGCTAGACTCTCAATCTGAATATGGCCTCCAATGTGAGTGATTGAGCATCTGTGTATGTAAACATTTTAGCAACATGATACATGGTATAGGTTTCCTCCTGCAATACAAAAATATACTGGTAGGTTAATTGTCTAATGACAAAAAATGAACTCTAGTGTATATGTGTGTACTGTATATGTGGTAGGAAAAATAGATTGTAAGCTCCATTGGGGCAGGGGCTGATGTGAATGGCTGATTCTCTGTAAATCACTGCAGAATATGTATGAACTATATAAATAGCTGGTAATAAATACATGACTCCTTAGAAACACAAAGAGGATGCATACACAGTGTAATTTAGATACATGCACAGTAAAATAAAATGTTCAACTAAGTCCAACATTGACATAGTATGCAACTCAGAAACAGAACCCTGGTAACACCTAAATAACAGCAAAATACAAATGTTGCATGCAACAGGAACATTCATATCTTAATTTTTTGCAGACAAATCCAAATGAAACATAATAGAAATGGACTAAGAAGGATCAATTCAAAGACTGTTTTTTTATTTTATATTTTATTTTAAAAATGCTGTTTATGGTCATGGTCACGACATCAAAGATGCCTTGAGAATGGAGTGAATAAAACATTAACATGAATACTCAAAATTAAATGTAATGTCTTTTTGGCTTAATGTATAAAATTGCACTTGCTAGTGTCTTCAATACTGTAGCTGTTATTTACTAACATTATCAAATTATGTATATTTGCACTGAAACCATAGCTGTTAACTGTCAACTGTCTAGAGCAAATGAAACAGTAAAGCTACTGTAATGTCTTTTTGGGTGCAACAGTTTTAGTGTTGATTGTAACCTTTGATCAATGTTTTAATAACCTTTTGTAATATCTTATTTAAAGATTTGTTATTGCTTGTACTTTTGTGAGAAAGTGAAAAGGGAATAATAGAATAATGATTACTTGCTATTATTGTTGTCATTTCTCTCAACAGAAGCTAATTCTTTGATTTTTGGAAAAAATAGCTCAGTTATACATATTATCAAGAAATAATTGCTCCAGGAATCGAGTTACAAAGGACTTCTGACCCTTGTACTGACCTCATGTTCTTTAGGGTCAAGCTCTTTACAATATAATTATTACATATTGTTTGATACTGTGTTTGTTACAACATCCGTAAGTTAAATACATTTTTCCCTTTACTGGTGTCTTGTAAATTTTAATGAATTTCTTGCTTTAGTTGTTTGCTGTACTTCTGTGTATCATTTAATATTTCATAGAGTGATAAAAATCAAACTGCAGCTCGGTCGATGTTGATTTGAAACAAAAGCTTAAATATAATAAAACTATAATAAAATTATGCTTGATATTAAACTCAATATAATCAATAATCATATTCTATACAGGCTTTATGTGCAACTTAGTAACATACTGCTAAAAAATAAACTTCATGAAGGATAGTACCTATTTTCACTCATCAATTTAACCTCTTAAATTGCTATAAATTTTAAAAAAATGTCAGACTACCTGTATGTAAATAATTAAATCTATTTCAACCTATTCAGTATAATTTTTATTAACAATTATGCAGATTTCTTAACAAAATTATACCAATAAAGGGTTACTGTAAGTAGGAATTATTAAGTGGGAAATGTGGAGGTTTGTACATGTGGAACATTTTTATTTCTTGTCATTATAATCAAGAGATTGGGAGACTGCAATAAGCAGCATATATGAGGAAATTTGATTAACATGTGTTCTAAACAAATATGGTATATAAGGCTGATGAATTGTATGACCTCTAGCTTACATCTTTGACTTTGCTTACTCTCTATGCATGAATTTAGTTAATATTTAGAATACTGCATCTTGTCCTGATTTATTCCACATAATTTTGTACAGGTCTCTACTAAGATTTAACTAACTGTTGACACCTGAATAAGGAATGAGGATCTGGAGCCGGGGAACTTTGATCAACTGTTGCTACTAAAGTAAGATCTATTTTTCTTACTCTGCTCTATGTACTTTGTCTCTGATCATCTTTTGTATATAATTTTTGGCTTATGCTCTATGACATCTTTTTAAATATTGTGAGTATGGAAACTTTTTGTTATTATGAATTTATAATTTTTAATTTAACAATAAATGCAATATTATGTCTGCCATATTTTGAAGAAATGAGAACATGTATCTGAGAGAACCTATGTGTGTAATTCGCTGGGCCTTGATGGTAATAGATTCTTGATAGTGGCTGGGGAGAGACAATGGTTTAACTGGATAGCTTCAGGAATATTTCCTACTATGAAGTGGGCCATGCTGATTGGTCACAGCAATGGAACTGCTGCAAACTGACTAATCAGTGGAGCCCCATTTATTTATATGGAGAGTGTCCATGAGTGATCTTTCATTAGAGGTGAGGTTCTGAAAGAGACTAGTTGTATCATCCTAAGTGGTTTGTTTTTCCAAGAATTAAGAAATGCTCACCTTGAAATAAGAGCAGTCTTCCCTATGGATTAAGTGAGTAATTAATGAGTAAATAAGGGTGTGTAGAGTGTAATTTAATAAAATACTTTTTATTGCGTGTGTTTATGCCTTGTCTTTCTTTATTTTTTTTACATGTGAACTATACAGTAGGTGCAAGTGGGCCTTTGAGTAGGCATGCTGGTACCTGCAGTTCTCACATTACCATCATGTCCTTGTTAGTTATCCTAATAAAAACAATATTATTTAAACAATTACACTACCTCCATACTTAATGTGACCAAGGATACAAAGAAGAGCCCTAGTCCTATTTAAACCCACTCCCCTGATTATTTATATTTTACTGTATTTCCAATTATGTACAGTGAGATAGCTGCATTAACAGCTATCTTGCTGCCTTCTGGGCACCTATTATTCTGTGAGTTCTGGCATAATTACACCTATTTTACAATGCACACAGTATTACATATGGTGATTTGTATGCTTACAATTAGAAGTATCTAGAAGGCACATCCTGGCCTCAGCACTCCCATAAAGCAGATTATATGAATCCATTTTGTTTAATGGTCCCTGGTTATGCTCATTCTCCACCAACATATGGCAGCAGCCAGTGCATGCACAGACCACACACCATCAAACTTTTATGCAAATCATTGGGTTTGTGTACATGTTTGAATGGGAACCTTAGTCTACTACTGTATATTAATGGCAGCTGCCATAGGCACACAAAAATTGATTCAACACAATCAGTGTATGCTATGGTAGATGACACAAAAAACGTTTTCATAAGCCCTATTTTGTCACCACACTCAATAAGCAAAATTAAACCACTAACTGGGACAATTCTATTGACAGAAGGGAATAGTGCAAATTTGTAACAGTTGGTGTCTTTATGCTCGGGTGATTTTTGCTAACATTAGCATATTTTCACTGCTGCGTTGCATATGAAATCATGGCTGTGATCGCATCAGCATCCATCTCTGAATCAGGCCATAAGTTGGAAAATGCTAAATGTACTCTGGACAAAGAAGGCATCTGGCAATGATCTGAAAGTAAACCTGTCACCACAAAATTGCTCTTGATGGCATTGTCACAGATGTCTGAAGGACTGACCCATGCTGGTAAAATGGCCATGATTAGTCTGATTCAGACATACTTGTATGCTCCTAGCTTTGAATTAGTTTTTGCCAGATCATGTGCTCCTTCTATTGTTAGTTTATAGAGTCTAACAGAAACCATGATTAAAACATTACCATCACAGTTTCTCCAAATTATAGGTTCTTTCCAAATCATTCAAATTGATTTCATTCAGCCTCAAAGGGTTAAGATGCTCCAGTATGTTTTAGTATGTGTAGATTTGTTTTCAGGATTGGATGTAGTGTATGATGTTGCTAAGGCAATAGTATAAATTACTGCTAAGAAACTAACAGAAATTTATTTGTAGGTATGGTATTCCTCATGTAATATCATTTCACCAAGGCACACATTTTCCTGGACTAGTATTTAAAAAGATGTTTCCACTTCTTGTATTAAAATTAGGGCTGCACACACCATGTCATCCACAGTAAAGTATGAAAGTTGAACTATATAATGGAACAAATAAACCAAATTACTGTATCAAAAGTATGCAGAGAGGCTAGTTTGCAGTGGCCCTAAGCTTTACCATTAGTAATACATACAATTAAGATTATCTTATTAGCAATTGTTTGAAAAACCACCCAATATCAGTAGTGGACTTGCATATAAACTCAGTAAGTAAATTATCTCATCTTTCTGAGAAACTAGCTAAAGATACTAAATGAAGAAGATAAAGTACATGCTTCTTTAGAAGGCATATATCACTGTCTGCGAGATGGTGATGAGGTGATGTCTAGAACTTAATGAGATTAGGCTCAATGACAGTCCAGTGGGCAGGATTCTATCAAGTATAGCAGACAACTCCAACTGCAGTTAAAGTAAATAATAAGATATGGATTCACTCTACTCTTGCAAAAGAGTATAATCTCCTGAAACAGCTTATGCTAAATATTTTTTTTAGGATACAGCTACCTAACTTCACTAGAAAAATCATTGAGTGGTTGTTATAGGCACATCCTGGGCTGCTTATCATAAGGGGAAACATCAAGTGAATGGTTCTTCCATTCCATAGTGCAGTGACGAATAGAAAAATAACTCTAAGGAGTATTAAGAAGAACATCATGAAAGAATATAGGCTGTTGGTCCCAAGGCCAGATTTGCAAATTTTAGAGTTCATTATTGAATGCAGTATTGTGATTATTATGATCTTAATTTTGAATGAGGGTTTGAATATTTCAATGATAATAATGTAATAGTGATATGATAAACTATACATATGATACACAAAATAAATAGTATACAATGAATATGTGAACAAAAAGACTCCCAAAGGTGAAAATGTAATGATAGATATGAACAAAATGAAGCAAAATCCTTCAATAAAAGTGAATGTTGGGTTTGTACTTCTATATGAGTTTAGAGGCAGATACCAATACTAGCTCACTTTATCAACACCATACATATGAAACATAGAGTGTGGTCTTGCCATATGAAAACAGTCAAATAATATCTATTTTAATGACTAACCTAAAATACAGTCTCTAGTGGATTCCCCCTATCTTAATGTGTTTGCAGCTAAGTTAATATAAGTCCATGCCCTACAAGTGACATTTGCTATATAGAGGCCTGTGTTTTGCATCAATATAGATGATAAACAATACACAGGAAAGAAAGTTTAGTAAAAGAATAAAGAGGGCACAGTTATCACTTTGATTATTAAGGGACAAGCATTGGGCTATATACTAAATGAACAGGTGCAACCTTTGTGACTAACATGTCTAGTAATGTAATGTATCTGTTTATTGACTGATGTAAGCACTTGTTGGCATTCAATATACAAAGTGGATTCCTATGGTTGTGAATAATACTCTGTTTTAGCTATAAAAATAAAGTTGTATTTGATTATACAACTTGTAAAAATGCATTAGGCAACAATACACTTTTCCTTATGGCATACATTAGACTTTCTGTGGCGGGCATGCCATTGCCTCAAGGAATGTATTGGGTGTCTGGAACAATGCATATTCTTGATGTCCCCTTGGAACTAGTGGATAAAGTGTAGTCCTATGTAGTTCCTTTTGTAAGAATCACTTACCACTTAGATTAATACCATATAAATATCCCTGTGGAGCATGACCCTGCTGATCTTACTGCACCTGAAACCCCATAGCAAGAGAGACATAAGTAAAGGGATCTTATACTTTAGATTTTCAAAAAGGGTAAACTGCTGGAGTACTTTTTCCATTTCCACCATTTTCCTAGTGGGTAATATACTTGCAGAAATACTCAGGGGTGCCAAGAGGGGGTGAGCGGGTACTATTTACCTGGGCCCAGGCTTCCTGAGGGGCCCAGTGGGGGCCCAAGTTCAGCACCAACCCCCCTCCCTTCTCCCTCCCTCACAGCAGCCCAGCACACAGCGTGTCCTGAGCTACAGTGAGAGACTGCTCATGGATGTTTGGTTTGAGCAGCAGCCACAGCAGTCTCCTATGCCTGATGGGGGGAGTGATCACGCTAAGTGGTGCTGCAAAACTGTGTTGTTGTTTTTTGCTCAAGGGGCATGGCCATGCCTCCCACAATTAGGCCACACACCCCTCTTCACCTGGGCCCGGCAGGGCTCACCTACGCCCCTGGAAGTACTGTAATGAATCAGATGGTAGGAGAATTGGTTGACTCTATAAACTAAACAATGGAAGAATTTGTTTAAATTAGGAAGGTGGCCCTACAGAATAATATGGCATAAAGACCAACTGTTTAGAGCCAAAGATGGTACATGTGTTATAAACTGTTAAATGGTGTTGTACATGCGTAGCAAATAATGAGTCGTAAATGATTAGATATCTATATAAGATTAAAAATTTACAGAGAATTGTGGAAATAGGTGCTGCAGAAGGTCTAGGATGGGACCTATTTGAATTGTTAGGATCACGTTTTGTTAAACTCTAATCTGGAATCAGGCAATATTTTATGGTTGGCATAGTCTTTTTACGCATAGTATTTATGGACTTGAAATATTCTTTAACAATTTGTGTACAGTTTATAAAGGGATTGAGAAAGACAAAAGTGAAGAAAGAGATGACTATTTTGATTGTGACAGATCAGGATTCGCAAGTTGTATACACTGACTTGCAGCTGAAGTATGAAAATTAAATAGATGTGCCCTTATACACCTAGCCTCAATATGCCATTCGGCACAAGACGCCTGGTGTGAATGAGCCACCAGGCCTCATGCAACTCTGCTCACACGAAGTATAATTTTTGAGTATTTTCCACCCAAAAATGTGTCTTAGTTGCAATGTGATGTGACTAAGATACACCATGAAATGACACTAATTACTTTGATATAAGACATTTGTATATCTGTGTGCGACTGAATCTATATACAAAGCAAAATGGAACTTGGCATGATAAAAGCCATGGCTTTTGCATCGTAGCAATTTGTACAGTATACAGATTCAGACTCAGTTACACAGATATACTTTTTACCCTTCTGCTCCATGGGAGGTTTCTGTCCTCCCTGAGCTCACCTTAGGACACCTGCGTTATGGTTTGACAGGTGTACCGCGCCAATGAAATTAATCAGTGCACCAAGAGGGGCTGTTTGGTGTGACTGCAGCAATAGTGTATGAGAACTCATCTGTATAAGAGTTCCTAAAAGTAGAAGATAAATTACGTTTATCCTAGACCTATTAAAATTTTTGTAATTGAATTGCTAAGGAGGTATAGGCCTTAGTAATTACTATTCAAACATTTTAAATTGTGTAGTAGGATGTGGATGAGGATCAGCAGAGAGAGGAATAATATAGATAGTTTAATACAGCTTAACAGTGTCATGTTGCTTTAATGCTCAAATGTTAAAGTACAAAATTAATTTTTGATTACCTTGTATAAATATATTTTGAGACAAACAACATCTTGTAATGAATCATTGGCATTTGATAGTAGATGGGGACTTTCCATGGGAAATGGGCAAGTTTGTACTTGTGAAATATTTTTATATGTTGCCATTATAATCTTGAGACTGAGAGCCTGCCATGAGAGGAGTATAGGAGGAAGTTTTAATAGCATATGTCATAAATAAATCCGTCATGGAAAGGCTGATGCATTTTATGATATCTACAGTAACTTGCATCTATGATGTGCTATCTCAGTACAATGTACATAATAAATCTTCCACATCTTCCACATCATTGGTTGAAAAACATTTTGCAAATGCAGGGCCAAATTAAAGGCCACATAGTACTGAAAAGTATCAGGGGTTTATTGCAAGAAATAGAACTGGTGTAACCAATGCAGTGTGGACAAAGCCATATAGTCATGCACATTCCCTAAACTATCATCAGCAATGCCTCACTTAAATACCCCTCAGACTTTCCACCTTGCTATCAGACCTACCAACTGAACCCTTTTTGACATAATCACACCAATTGAATGCCTAAATTTCATAAACACTTTCTACATACCCCTTAAATATTATTAGACCTCCTTACCTAATACTATCCCTAAATGCTTTCAGACCTCCCCACATGGCCCACAAATGCCCTTAGATTTCCTTCATGGCACCAGACCTTCCACCATAACACCTTAAATTCCTCTTAGGCCTCCCTACATGTCCTTTCAATAATATCACACTTCCCCACATACCCCATAAATATGACCTACTAACATTCAACTTAAATGCCTTCAGACCTTCCCACATACCTTCAGACCTCCCTGTGTGCCCCTTAAATACCATCAGACCTCCCCATATGGAACTTAAACTCACTTAGACATCCCAAAATATAATCAGACAACCACAATTGACTTTTATATGAAATTAGATCCCAAATTTGCCCTCAGTCTTCACAATATGCCTTTTATATGCCTAGCATAACTCCCTACATGGCCTTAGACCACACTATGTTCCTTTTATAATGCTCACCAAGGGAGACACCAATCATTTGGTTACCTGCAGGTGCCTAGAATGAATTTATACCTCTTTTCCTAAACTATGAATAACATACATTAAAAGTAGATTTATTTGTTATCTTTGTATATTTAATTGCATATTTTATAATCCACGTTTCTGTTACATTTCATTGCTCAATACATGTTTAGTGTATTTTTGATATGGAGACACTTTATTATCAGATAAAAAATAAGTGTAAACGACGTTCAATTTTCATTTAATTTTCACATTTATAGCAGTGAATTTATTATGCAAGTGTATTTGAAGTTTATTCATAAATCTGCACATACACAACTATAGTCAATGTTAAGTCATATGCAGCTCAATTGTTTCTCCACTTGTGGCTGAAGGGGCATAACTGGGTATAACATTGTGTTCGACAAGAGAGCATATGTGGCATTTTGGGCTATGTAGAGGTGTGCATTCATATGAATATGTCTGGTTTCAGATACATATCATCCACCAAGGGTAGGGTTGGTGTAAGGCACACTGATAATGATATCTGCTATTAAACCTATGCTGTTGCATAGATTCATACAGTTTGGCAATAGGGTGAATATGTACATTTAGTTTTGTGACTCATATTTAGGATGTAATTACAATCAACTTGTTTTCATTGCTGCATCAGCTCCAAAGTGACAAACTTAAATGTTATTTTCCCGCAATTGAAAATAAAATGTGAAATACAAATGTCATGCATGGAAGAAGGAAGGGGAAGAACATGGTGGAATGGATGAGTGTGCCAAACAAAGTTAGGTGGCTGGTCTCCAAAGAGGGGCCACCCACCATAATTCCTTACCACCGGAACTTGTCCAGTTGTGTGCATCTGTATACCACCCCAATAGTGTTTATCTGGTTGATTAACTAAAAGTAGATGATCTATTTAAATAAAATGCAATTTTCCTGAACCCTTCTAAGAAGTTTTGTCCACTTATCACTTTCCTATTGATGATGATGATGATGATATTTATTATTATTATTATTATTTTTTTTTTTATTTTTATTATTTTATTATCTACAATGAAATCATAGACTTGCATCAGCGGTCTTGGATATTCTTTTAGTTTAAGGGAAGTTATCTTAAGAAATATGCATAAATATTAACTGAAAAAAAACATTTAATTCTCTTCTCTAAAGAAAGGTGCAGACCAACTGTTAGTTTGCTGATCTGGGTCCAAGTTTTCTGACAGAGAATGATAGTAAGTATATTAATCTCTGCACTGCTATAAATCTTTAAGCTGGATGTATCTGCTTTAGAATGTGACAAGAATGCAAGCTGACTAAATTCTCATCTTCTGCTGTATATGTTATTTTCTCATAAAATTTAAAACTGTGATTTAATCTTACTTCCCTGTTATAGTTTAATCTAACAAAGCATAGCAGTGGCAATCAATGTATTAACACAAGTATCAATTTTAATAACTCTTCTGGTGAATATGTTGCGTGATCTAATAATGATTGTACTGTTAGAATTTGGAATTTTAATGGTGTTGAAATTGATAATACATGAACTTATATTAATTTATAATGCGTACTGAGGAAAAATTTAAATTTTTCAAAAATTTTCATAGCATGTAGTTTCAAATTTTTTGGGTAACATTTTTAAATCAAATGCTCACTACACACTTCAGATAAAACTGTAATGTTTTGCTGACCAATTTTCATTAACTTGACTTCTGAAAAGTTCAGTAAATAATCAAACAAGCAAAGTACTTAATATAATTCTAAAGGTAATGTCCAACTATGTACCATAATTTGTGCATAACAGACATGTGTAAACATTGTGTTAATGCACAATAGTCACTTTTGAAAGCTGATTTGTTGGCTTCAGGCAAATTCTATGGGCTGAAACATTGTGGGAGAGTTTCTTTGTTTTGCATTTATTTTTTCTTTATTTTATTGTTCTCTGATGTCAGAGAAAAGTGAAGTCACACTGGGCCTGATTCAGTGGTTGACTTAATGCTAATATTTTTTCAGTTGCCCACTGTTTTTTTACTGTGCATGCATCTTAGTTGCAGTGCGCATCACAATAAATTTAAGTGAGGACTATGATGCAGTATGATTGATGGGTATAGTGCATTTGTGGGAGGTACTGGGAGTGGAGAGTAAAATGCAAGTCTGATGCGATTTACTGGTGTGTCTGACATTCTGAGCAACCGATGGTACAACTCTGTATGGAAGTGGAGGATCAGAGATATAGCCAATGGGTATCTCTGTATGATTCAGCAGTGACAGGAATTGCATCCATATCTGAATTAAGGGCCTGATTCAGCCCCGGTCACAATCGCTGAGCACTCGCAACTGAGTCGATGGTGGCCCAGAGCGCATGCACACGATGGAGCTGCCTCCGTCATGTGCATACGCAAGACCCAGATAACGACGGGCAAGCCGTCGCTCCGGGTCTCATACCAAAGGGGGCATGCTGTCAATGTTGAGTGACAGCACCCCCCTTTGGTTGGCGGGCCAGGGGGGTGGCTGCCCAGATGAAGGCATTCCTATGAGAATGCCTACTATCTGGGGGTGGCCCCACTGACATCGCAAGTGATGTCAGTGGGAGAGCTTTCGGCTCTGTTTGAGCTGAAAGCTCTCTGGAGCTTGCGGCAATGAAACCCTACCACAAGGGTCTCATGGCAAGCCCGATGGTCATGATGGTCTTGACCATCGCGACTATCTTCCTGGCCGCTCACTATAGCTGTGGGTGGTCACCCACTGCTATGCGAGTGGCCTGGAGGCTGTTCTATAAAAAAAAAGACCGGCCCTGATTCAGAGTGAGCGCTCTGTCAGAGCGTCCGGCTCTGAATCAGGGCCTAAGTCCACTGTCACTCTTGTGACATAATGTAGACAAGATTATAGTGTACACAACTTAAAATCCCCACTGACAGTGCTTGGGTTACAGCTCAAAGCACAAATATAATATAATATTTTACTATTGAAAAATATTATACATTAAATATTAAAATTGTTTATATTATCACATATTGTTATGCCCTAAGATTATCCATAAAAATGTTGTATTATTCATATGGCAGCACCTTTTATCAAGATAGTGCTTCCTTGAATCTAAATAATATAAACACTTAATAATCCTATGTAATGTGAAGTGATACATTGAACAAGGAAGTAATGGGAAAAAGAGATGTCATATACTCAAGGGCATAGCTAGCATGGGTACAGTGAGTGCAATTGCTATAGTGCCCAGAGTAACTAAATGGCCAGCTTCCCTGCACCCAGCTCACTTCTGCCCATTGTGCAGCCCATTGTGCAGCCAGGCACTGGTCACTTTTATTAGTCTGCAATCTCTACAGAAGTTACCACAGTGCTGGATGAATGATTAAAACTTAAACCAGCTGATACCAATGACTCATTAAAGCCATCAAGCAGCTTGCCCTGAGCCCTGGTAATTTGATGTCACCATGAGGCAGGGCTGCACAGGGCTGAGGTGGAGCTACAGGGGATAAGGGTGGTTCTACACAGGGAAGGGCAGAGTTACATGGGGTGCGGCTGGGTGCCATAGTCAGGTGTGTGAATGTGTGTGTTAAAGACTGCTGGCACTGATGGTCCTGGCAACAAACTTCTTCTTAGTCACAGGCAGATGTCTGCTTGCGACAAAGAAGCAGTTTACTGCTGGTTCAATGCTGTGCTGCAGCCCTTCTATCTGACACTGACATTGACTATGCAGTAGAAGCTACAGAACCATTTTAGATAGGGGAACATAAGTTATTTTCCCCTGTCCTCCCTCTCATTACACATTTCCCCATCTCTCCTTCTTTATATTTATATAAATATATATAAATAAATATTTATATTTCCTCATCGTACTTGCACTGTAAAAGAGGCATATAGAACCATCCCACTTGTGCCTCTGTGCTTATCCCTCCCCTAATGTCCATCTGACTTCCTCTCATTATGTTCAACTTGCCCCCCTATCAAACTGTGCCTCTGACCCCCTACCCATGTGTACCTCAGAACAACGCTTCCCTATATGTGCTTCTGACCCCCTCTCCATCTCTTACTGTGCCCCCACTGCCATTCCTAACTGTGCCTTTGCCTCCACTCAAGGCTTGAAGGTGATGATTAGAAGTAGTGTGGGTGAATGGAGACAAGACCATATTTGTTCCTTGCATTACTAAACATAAAATGTATTGGGAGCAGTTTAAAAAAATTGCTAAAGGTCCCACAAAGTTCTAATTACGTCCATGCACAAAATATTATGAGGTCTAGAACGCACAAAGGTGCAAGAGATAAAACTGTAGATGGCACATAATAAAGTACCCGGTCATAGACAGTACAGTGTGTATTAGAATGATACAATTAATAATAATAATTATAGTGATAATATTAGCATCACAACCCTAAATGAGAGATAACTTAGTTAGAAACTAGATAAAGGTGTGGTTGAAATAAATAAATGTTTTCAAATCTATAAATATAACACAATTAAAAATACAAACTAGTGTACCTTTACAGTGTTTTTTTTTAGTACCTGATAAAAGTGCAAAAGCTTGCGTCACCCTCCATAATATTTTCTTAAGAATACAAATGTACATAAATTTTATAATGGGTGAGTGTGGGTTTCTACAGTAACATTAATTTACCAATTATTTTGTATAATTATATTTTAAATGAAATTGTTTTATTTTTAATACATTTATATGTTTAAGAATTATATTACATATTACTGCCCCAATCTACTGGAGTGATCAACAAGTTATTAATTATAACTTGCATGTTGCTTCTATTTTTTTTCTGATAATTAATACAATTCTCATTTTATTATTGTTGATGTTCAAAGTCACTACCAGTTTGTTTAGGTGTTCTAGTTGTGTATACAGTATTATATCAAAAGTGATGATGTGCTATGGTATATTTGGTGTATACCTATTGCTGTAATGAAGTAGACCAGGAACACATTTAATCTTACCAGCAGAATTTGTGTTATTGTAGAAATGCAGAGACTGAAACAAACGGATCTAACTTCACAGAGGCAATGGCAAGGTTTTGCAGGCAGCGCATGCAACGGAGAGACGATTTTTTACGTATGCTCAAATTGGTCAGATCTGTCTTTCCGTGAAAAAGTGCATTTTGGAGTGGGAAATGGGCGGTGGCAAGGTGATCGCACATAACCACTCTGATGTGTTGGAGTGTCCTGGGAGTGTATCAAAATGGAATCGGTATGAAATACCACCGGCCGCGGTTTTGATTCCCGGCAGCGGCAGCCCTACCGCTGAATAGATTCCGGCAGTGGCAGCCTGACAGCACTGCAAATCCCGATTGTCCTAAGGTAAGTAATGACAAACCTAATCTATTATAACCAGTTATTATTATTACCAGTTATTTATATAGTGCACACATATTCTGCAGTGCTTTACAGAGAATATTTGGCCATTCACACCAGTCCCTGCCCCAGTGGAGCTTACACTCTATGTTCCCTATCACATGCTCACACACATACACACTAGGGTTAGTTTTGTGTTGGGAGCCAGTTAACCTACCTGTATATTTTTGGAGTGTGGGAGGAAACAGGAGTACCTGGAGGAAATCCATGCAGCACAGGGAGAATATACAAACTCCGCACAGGTAGGGCCGTGGTGGGAATCAAACCCATGACCTCAGTGCTGTGAGGCAGTAATGCTAACCATTACACCGTCCGTGCTGCCCACCTAACCCCCTAAACCTAACCCTCCTTAGGGGTGCCTAACCCTAACCTCCCCCCCAAGTGCCAAACCCTAATCACCCCTGTAAGTGCCTAACCCTAACCCCCCTTCCCCGCTGCCTAAACCTAAGTCCCCCGGGGGCTGCCTAATCCTACATCCCCCCCCGGGGGTACCTAACCCTAACCCTTCCTCCCCCTAGCCTAATCCTAACCCTCCCGAGGGGGTGCCTAACCCTAAGGCCCCCCCAGGTCCCCTAAACCTAACCCTCTCCGCTCACGGCACCTGGCATCCCTTCGATCGGCATGCCGGGCACCAGTCTCCCGACGTCGAGAAAATGACAAGCGTCTAGATATAGACGCCTGTCATTTAACCCATGCTGGGATAAAGCAGTCGGGAAGCCGGCTGTCGGGATCATGTCAGCTGGTTTCCCGATTGCATCCCTATCAAAAGCTATGTGTAATTCATGCTTACAGACAAGAGAAGCCTGTTTCAGTTGTATCTATTGCACCTAGCATGGGCCTGGTGTAAGTGCAATCAAATAGGCGATGCAGGTTTCAGCTTACACATTTACGATCCCTCACTTTAGTGAAATGAATACTTGCAGCATGGCTGCCTGTAACTGCAGCCACTTTCAGCACCACAGACACTGGAGAAGGCATTGATATGATTTCTGTTCTCAGGAGAACTCATTAAATATTGAAGTCACATGATTATTGTTTATTTCCTTTTAATCAGTGTTGAATTGTGAGTGGTATCTTGAAATTAATGAGATAAACATATTTTCTTTTCAATCTGCTGCTGAAATTAAATGTAATAAAACAGCCCTGAAAGATACTGTATTTCAACCATAAGGTATTGGAAAAACTCTTTAATATCTCATTTTAAAATGAAGACTGTCAGTAATAAAAAAATCTGGTATTACACTGGTGGATATTCAATTATCAATGACATTTGCGACCTTGTATATGCCAGTTTCTATTTGGCATCCTAGGAGAAACAAAAATTTGCATAGTAACTGTAGTATATAAATTATTATAAATGATGCTTCAAATAAAACCTAAATTAAAGATACAATTATTAAAAAAATTATATGATAAACATTGTATTACTGCAGAGCTGAGTAGGCCACTACTGTATTTTATGAAACATACCGTATACCATAAGTGAGAGTTTTTGTCTGCATTCATTCTATATAAATACTGACTTAGATTTCAGCCCCTTGAGTTTTACCTTCCGTGTAT
Source organism: Taudactylus pleione (assembly GCA_031769625.1). Lineage (NCBI taxonomy): Eukaryota > Metazoa > Chordata > Amphibia > Anura > Myobatrachidae > Taudactylus > Taudactylus pleione. The sequence goes on along the minus strand of JAUIMM010000780.1, from coordinate 2,863,715 downwards.
GTGATTCATGTTATTATTGACCTGTTATATTTTACAGCTTTTTACCTGGAAGCAGCTGCATGGCTCAAACCTCTTGATAAAAAGCAGATTTTAAAAAAAAATCTATACCCCTTTATACAGGTTGAGGCTCCTCCAAATATTCCAAAATACGGAATATTCCCAAATACAGAATTTGTTTTAGCATGACTGAGATAGTGAAACCTTTCCTTTCTGATGGTTCAATGTACACAAACTTTGCTCAGGGCTGTGTATATAAGGTGTATATGAAACATAAAATAATTTCATGTATGTAAACAAACTTTGTTTAATGCACAAAATTATTAAAAATATAACATAAAATTACCTGCAGGCTGTGTGTATAAGCTGTATATGAAACATAAATGCATTTTGTGTTTAGATTTGGGTCCCATTCCAAAGTTATTTCACAATGGTATGCAAATGTTCCAAAATACGGAAAAATCCCATATCCAAAATACCCCTGGTCCCAAGCATTTTGGATATGGGAGACTCAACTTGTAGTACATACAGTATTTTATGCAATTAGATAATCCATGTGATAATCATACAGCATATATACAAAGCAAAAATGTAATACTCCTTTGTCTTACTGTATAACTGTTTTACAAAAATGCCTACACACATTTTTTTGTAGCTAATTATCATTTGAAATAAATGTGTTTTTCTTTGGCGTTTTACCATTTCTACAGGTGTAGATGACTATAAGGGTAATTTATTAGTGTGAACAATATGCAGGAACATAGTGTAAATTCTCTTTTTCTTCTTTTTTGGGGCATGAGTCTGTGGAGCAGATTCTGAGCTGCACAGATCTTTGTTCACAGATGCAAATAGCGAGTTTGTGCACACAGCGCTAATGTATTCTTAGGCGGACACAACTTTTTCTGTTCTGTCTTTTCATGAAATAGGGAGTATGTGTATAAATATAAATCCAGCTAGCTTCATAAATATTGCATGCCTCCCATCACCCTCCAAGTCACAAAAATGTGCCTTATGGAATGCACGCTCTGTCTGCAATAAGCTAACATCCATCCATGAACTTTTTATTTCAACTAACCTCAACCTTCTGGCAATAACAGAAACATGGCTCACACAATTAGGCACTGTCTCCCCTGCTGCACTTTCATACGGTAACCTACACTTCTCACACACCTACAGGCCTTGTAATTGTAAAGGAGATGGGGTAGGAATATTACTCTCCCAATCTTTCACATACACAGTTCTCCCACAGGTACCTTCACTTACATTTACATAATTTGACATTACATTCTATCAGGACTTTCACTCCTTTCTCTCTGCGAGTTGCTGCTATCTATCGCCCGCCTGGGCCACCTCAACAACTTCTGTAACATTTTTCTGCCTTGCTTCCTCACTTCATATCTTCAGACATCTCCACAATCATTATGGGTGATTTCAATATCCCCTTTGACAGTCTACAATCTCCTCATGCCTCCAAACTACTCTCTTTAACCTCCTATCTTGACCACTCTCAATGGACTGACTCTTCCACTCATCAGGATGGCCACTGCCTTAATCTTGTATTCACCAGACTATGCTCAGTTTCTGATTTCACTAATGCTCCTTTTACTCTCTCAGACCACAACCTTATCACCTGCACACTCTCCTCCATTACATCAACCTCAATGTCACTGAAATCAACCAAATCTCCTAAACCCCACAGAAATATTAATGCTATTAACTTTCAACAACTATCTAACTCTCTACAATAGCTCTCACCAATTTCTACATTCACTTCTCCTGAGACTGCTGCATCACACCTAAACCAGATTCTAGAATAAGCTCTTGATGAAGTAGCTCCAGCTACTCATCACACACCACGTAGACTTAGATGTCAACCATGGCATTCTAATTTAACAAGGCATCTACAAAAACTATCACGTAAAGTAGAATGTCAGTGGCAAAAGTCTCGTACTCCAAGTGACTTTCTTACATATAAGACTATCTACAACTCTTATCGTACTGCTCTGGACACTGCCAAACAATCGTATTTGCAATCTCTTATCTCTGCTGAAGCCTCTAACCCCAAGCAACTTTTTAATACATTTAAACTGCTTCTTACCCCTCCCTCACCTAAGCCACCTGCTATTATCTGTGCACAAGATCTTGCTCCCTACTTCAAGGACAAGATTGATAAGATCCAAAATGAAATGGTATGCTCTTCCTCAGCTAATCACCTGCTCATTCCCTACCTGAACCCTCTGGCACATTCTCTTCATTTGACCCCACAAATGAAGATGAAGTATCTATACTCTTCTCATCCTCCTACTCTATTACCTCTCCTCTAGATCCTATACCATCAAAAATCAGTAAAGCTCTGTCTCCAGTGCTCAGCTCAACCCTTAATAAAATCTGTAATCTCTCTCTCTCTCTACTGGCATCTTTCCATCACTGTTCAAGTATGCAGTGATACTCCCATTCTGAAAAAACAAATTCTGACCCTTACACTCCCTCAAATTACCATCCTATCTCCCAGCTCCAATGCCTCTCCAAGAAATTTGAGAGACTTGTCTACACCCACTTCACACATTTTTCTTAACTCACACAACTTATTGGACCCACTTCAGTCTGGCTTTCATTCCCAACATTCTACGGAGACAGCACTGACTAAGTTAGTAAATGATCTGGTCACTGCCAAGGCTAAAGGTCATTACTTGCTCCTAATTCTTCTAGATCTCTCTACTACTTTTGACGCTGTTGCCCACCCTGTTTTCATACAAACACTAAAATCCCTAGGTCTTAAGGACAAAGCTCTTTCTTGGTTCTCTTCCTACCTATCTGATCACTCTTTCACTGTTCGTTTTTCTGATTCTGCCTCCTCTTCGCTGCCTCTATCAGTTGGAGTACCGCAAGGTTCTGTCTTAGGTCCTCTGTTATTCTCAATCTATACCACCTCTCTTGGCAAACTAATCTGCTCTTTTGGATTTCAGTACCATCTGTATGCAGATGATACTCAAATCTTCCAATCCTCCCCATATTTATCTCCATCTGTATTGGTCCATTTCACTGAATGTCTTTGTGCCAATTCATCTTGGATGTCATCTTGCCACCTGAATGTTAGTATTTCTAAAACAGAATTAATTATATTTCCACCAGACAATAACAGTTACCAACCTGATCTCTCGATCTCTGTTGATAACTCGACAATCCACCCTGCCCCAAGAGCTCACTGCCTAGGTGTCTTACTTGACTCTGAACTGTCCTTTGTTTCCCACATTCAATATATCTCAAAATCATGTTACATACATCTAAAAAACATATCCGAAATTTGACCATATCTCACACAAGACACTTTAAAAACTCTAATCCATGCACTCATTATTTCCCGCATTGACTACTGCAATAGTCTCCTTACTGGCCTTCCCAAAAACAGGCTATTGCCATTACAATCCATTATGAATGCAGCTGCGAGGCTTATCTTCCTTGCCAAACATTCATCGTTTGCTGCACCACTCTGTCAGTCCCTCCATTGGCTGCCAGTTTTCTACCATATTCAATATAAAATACTTTTACTTACACATAAGGCTATTAACCAAACCACACCAACATACATCTCTTCACTCATTTCAAAATATCTCCCAACCTGACCACTCCACTCAGCACAAGATCTGCGTCTCTCATCCCCATGCATTACTTGCTCCCATTCACGGTTACAGGACTTTCTTTGTGCTGCACCCACTCTATGGAATGCCTTACCATGCACAATAAGACTTTGCTCTAGTCTCCAATCCTTCAAGCATTCCCTGAAAACCCACCTCTTCAGGCAAGCTTATCAGATTCCACAACCCCCCACATAACCTTCATAGCTTCCATATCTAATGACATCCCCTTTCACAGTCCACACATAACCTCACACATTGTCTTTCTTTCACATCCTCCTGATATTTGGCCAACATTCCTGTGTCACTGGATCATGCAGCCCACCAAGAAACTTTGCATTCTGGTTGGATCAAGATGTAATATATAGCACCTATCTTTGTGTATCAATGCCTATTTTCATATAGATTGTAAGCTTATGAACAGGGCCTTCCTACCTATTTAACTGTCTGTTATTACCCAGTTTTGTTCTATTTATGTTTCCAATTGTAAAGCGCAATGGAATAGGCTGCGCTATATAAGAAACTGTTAATAAATAATAAATAATAAATAAAAAATGACTGGTTTAAAAGTCAAATGTTGTTAACAAGACTTTGAACCTAGCATAACATAAAGGGGGCATGTTAGCGGAGTTAGTGGTAGTTAGATAACTTTTTCAGGAATTGTTTTTTTTTCCTCTTTTTGTGGTTACAGTATAATGTATATGCTACTAAGTTTTTCTATGTTTGATATATAATTTATTATCTTGTCGATACAATAACTAAATGATATGACTTGCAGATTGGGGTAGATGGTGGGTTTTCCAGTTAGAGCCACCCTCCATTACCTTGAACCTTTCTGTCATGTTACCTTAGTGACAGAAACTCTAGCTTCTCTACGGATGCTATTTATTTTGTATCCCAGTTTTGTAATTTGTGTCCCCCTAATTTCCCTGTTTTTTTATTTGTTACACAAGTACAGAGTCTATTTCACTATGTAAGTTTGATTCTTGATACTCTGCACCACACTTTCCTGAACCTTTTTTATGGTTACATTTTTAAGTATGAATGTCAAAGGTCTCAACTCCCCACATAAGAAATGTCTTGCCTTAAAATAATTTGCTTACCAGAAAGCTGATATAGTGTATTGGGATTGCAAAATGGCTACTGACAGCCATTTCTATTCATGGTTCTTATGTGTGTATCAGACATGAAGTGGTGTATCAGGCATGAAATGGTACAGGAATGTGGAAAGCAGACAGGCCATAAATGCACAAGGTGTTGTCTACTGCGATGAACGCTTGCATTAAGTTTTAGAAAGTCCTTATCAGTAGTTAACCAGTAAAGTAGTTTGAAGTAGGTTTATGCCCATATTAGTAAGAGTTAGATGGGTATGCAAGTAGGATACTATATAAACGAAGAACAAAGAAGCTTCCAGTGGCCTGCCCTATGCCTGGACCAGAGACTGCAGCTGGTGGCCAGAATATTGTTCGTTCCAGCTCTATTCTGAGAGGAGGCTCCTGGATCGTGTAACCATCTTTTATTCCGAAGCTAAATAACTATTATTCTTCCATATCTTGTTATCTGTTGTAATAAATTATATCTTTTTTCAAGATACTGGTTTGTGTGGCTTAATTAACCTTCTGTATCCAAGAACCTTATCTCATTCCAACGGGAACATATAGTAACAATTTAGGAATCACATTTCCCACTACATTCTCCACCCCAATCTACCAATCATAATTTTCCGACTTGCTATACCTCTGGTGGACCATTTAAAACGATTGGGGTGAGTATACTCCTTAGCAAGAAACTGCCCTTTTAAATTAGAGAATAAATGGGAAGATTATAATGGTAGATATCTGATTCTGGTTGGAAAGATAGGTTCTAAATACATTACCCTCATGTCCTTGTATGCTAATGATTTTAGACAGCCTAGATTTCTCACATGACTTTTACAAAAAATCCAGGAGGTTAATTAATTACTGTTGTGTATGATCTGTAATGTAAAAATTTTCTTTCTATAATAAAAACTAAAAAAAATACTGTTTTTTGCACATCAGATATGCCAGTGATCTATCTTTTTCATCTTCCTGGCATACTCTTTATGGAGAGTGCTCAACTTTAGTTCAGACATAAAAAAAGATGAATGGTGGAAAAGTTGGAATTAATGAGTAGTTCAAGCATAGTTCAGACTAGGAAACAATGTTTTGACTTTTTTTATTACCCGTGACCAGAACTGGAAAGTATAAAATGTATGAGCTTCCAGCATCAATTGTAATTAACTAAGAACTAGAAATGTGTGGATTAGGGTGGGGATAGGGCTCAAAGCAGCTAAAAATGCTACAGTGTATCATCATGCTGACTGTTGACATTCACAATATAAACATTCTGGCAATGTCGACATTATTTCAGTTTCTACACTGTGAATGTCAGCATTTGACATATTGACATAACACCCATGTAGACAGTCTGACTGTCATTATTTTGTACTACACCCCCTGAAACTAATATTTTAAGCTTCACTTCTTTTTCATGTGGATATGATACAAACAACTTTATGTAACAGACAATAAAACTCAATTTGTTTAAACACTACTCGTACTTTAGTAATGTGTATTATTGAACCTCATCTCTTAACTTTGTAATATATTTACTTTCTGTATTGCATTTTTATACCAATGTCTTTGTCCCAGCTTAGTCTGCATATAAGCTAATATCCTAAAAGTTAATGACTATTTATTTGGCACTGAATTTAACACCCGAGCACTTTGCCATGGCATTAAAAAAAGAAGCCATTTCTAATTGTATTTATTTAGGATCCAATTGTTCTCTGATTTAGTCCAAATCTCTAATCCTTTCATTAAGTGTTGAGAATCGCTTGCCAAATTCATATTATGTGAGGAAGCAAGAGAATCTCTCTAACGTAATGACATTTTCTGCAGCTGCAGCTCAATATAAAAAAGACAAAATACAGATTGGTCTAGTACATTTTTTATAGTAGATAGAAACAGAGTTTTAATTTAATTAATACAGAGTTATTAACTACACTGAGCAAAATGATTATTTAAATTATTTCAAACTAGCTCGAATTATTAGGGAATTACTTTGTTTTTTGTTTGAAACACTCTCTTCAGCCCATGGAAGTCTGGAAAAAGCATTGGGCTTTTAGTTAAGACCTGCTATTAAAACATGCATCCAAAGGGCTGTCTGTAACCCAGGTCTGTAAACACCTCCCCTAATAATGGAAATGAGTCCTGACTTGTTAGCACAGAGGGTCATATATATATATATATATATATATAATCCACGGTAAGATAGCGGCACTCAGGAGTCTTCACGATAAGGTGAAACAACATGTTTATTTTATCGTGAAGACTCCTGAGTGCCGCTATCTTACCGTGGATTGTATAGAGGGGAGTGATCTCCGCCTTATAGAGGGCACCTGGAGCAAGGTATTTGCCTGGATTTGGGCTTACAGAGTGCTGGGACATTTATATATATATATATTTATATATATATATAATGGAGGTTGATCACATTTATCTTACATGATTTAACATACGGTAAATTTGTTATTTTAATGGCTTTAAAGAAAACTCCACCCAAAATGGAAAATATTAAATTGGTTGATATTTCCTATGTTTGGATGAAGTAATAGCATTTTATTTACCCATGTAGCACTTTTTTTCTGATCAACTAGGGTCCCAAAAGTGTTCAAGTGTTTCTCTTCTTCATGTCTACTTTATCTGACCAAACAAACACCACTGTTGTTGATGCCACTCCCATATGAATTGTTGAGTTGTGGAAAGTGAGACAAGTACACACCATATAGTTAAGGAATCAGTAAGAAATGCCGCTGGACAAGATGCCGGCTGTAAGTACCTTGACAGCGGATTCCGGATGGTTCAAATCCTGACATGGTAAGTAATGTTCCACTGTCCTATTTACCCCCTAACCCTAACTCTCCTTTCCTGCACCCTTATACTAACCATCCCTACCCCGCACCCCCAAGTTTTGGTTTTGGTTTTAGATCTGGATTCATCTTTGTGTTTTGATTTTGGTTTTGCAACACCACCCATGTGTTTTGGTGTTTGATCTGGGTTTTTTTTTTTATTTAAATCCTAAAAAGTTTTTACAAACAGCTAAAATCATGTAATTTTTGCAATCCTAAACCAGACATCCATATTTAAAATCTAAATTTGAAACTGCAGGAAGATCAGACGTATGTGCTAGGCATTTTCTGTTAATGAAACACATAACCAGTTCTGCATTCCAAATTGAAGCAATCTACACTGAATGTATAGATATGAGCTGAAATACAAACACTTCCACAACCCTTCCCAACACCATCATTACGTAAAACATGGGACCAACAAGAGTAAGTGAGATTGGATGATATACTGTACCATATAAAAGAACACACTTATGTGTGTCACCGACTTTGGAAAAGATAGTTCACATTATTTAAATGCATCAATGGAGAAGGAAGAAATTGTCACTCATTATCTGTCCAAGCTTTACCACTGAAGGAGAAGGATCAGGGAATAGGAGTCCTGGGGCCTAGACTTTCTTTATGTGCCTTAACCATCTTATTGCTGGTATTGATTTAATCATGTGGTTGGAGGTATGCTAATTCTGTTTACCAGACTAGTCTATATATTTTTTTCTGTGTATAATATATGTGCATAATATTAACCATACTGTATATTGTAACACTTACCTGGTGGTGCTTAACTATAAATAACAATTATTACTTTTTTATGCTACTTCTTGGAACTGGAAATCTTTTTTATGAAATACACTTCTGAAAGGGAGAGAGACTGCTGCTATTATTTGTGGAAGAATGGAACAACTACAGTATATTTGAGATACACATATTTCTGCAAAATTCAGTAAGAGTGTATACGTTAAAGCAATCCTGTTTTGCATAATGTGACCTCAGGAATCGTGTGATCTAAAAACAGCCGGTTTCCTATATTGGGAACATTTATATGAACACTTGGGTATTCATTTCCATTACATTTTATTAGACTCATGTTTGTTTGTTTTTTTATTATTTTCATGTACACATATGTATTAACTGTCTAGAAGAAAGAGGATATGTCCCTCTGATGTTTCCCAGAGAACAAATAGGTTCTCCCAAAGATCCAAATATTACATCAATTTATACTTAGTGCATTGCTGGAAGTGTTTGAACTGATTAAAATAAGGTTGGAACCTCCAGGGATGGTTATGGGCCCCCAGTTGTGGGTATCAAGATTTAATGGAAACCAAAGTAGGGTCTGATATCATTATACCTCTTCTGTTGTTGCTACATTATCAGCCAATAGAATGTAGTCAAGTCTAGAAAAAGAAGAATAGTAGGCGGTGCCCATGAACACAATTCAAGGATTGTAATATAAATTAATCTTCAATATAAGCTCTTATACCAGAGTTTAAAATATACATGCAAAACATGAATAAAACTCCCAGGAGTATAGAATTCTATACACAGTATCTCTTAGTATCAAATGTTATATTGAAAAAAAAAATAAAATATATATATATATATATATATATATATAAAATAAACAAATACAATAAAATGATTAATTCTCCAGTATTTCTCAGCTTGTAAATATAGATCTCAGTTCCAATGCATCCACATGAACAAATGTTGAACCTGGTATTGAAATGCAGAATTAGCAACAGTGTGTCTGAAAGCTGGGAGAAAGCTACTATTGCAGCATTAGATGATTTGAATGAACGGCCCAGATAACTACATGGCTGGCAGTGTTCCACAACGTATTTCAGTATGTGATTCAGATGCAGAGCTGTGTTAAATTGCGCTATGAGGAACATGCACTGCTCCACTGTACTCACTCCCCTTGTGTACATCTCATCGCTCCAGCGGCATTCAATTGCTGATATGGGCAGCTCCGGCAAGATGAGCCTGATGATGGTGTTCGGCAAGGCTGTCCCCCCAATGGGAGCCCCATTTGTAGCACTCCTAGTGTGTCGCTGTCCAGGGGACTGCGCAGGTCACATGGGGCATCAGCTGCTGTGAACATACAAGTCAGAGGAATATGCGGCAGTCTGTGGCAGTATGTCCAAGGGGTGTAAGTGGTCAGCGGCTGGGCTCAGCTCACAAAGAAAGCCCGTTTCCTCAATGTGTTTCTCAGCACCAGGGCTGCTTTTTCAGGAGGCAGAAGTTCTCCGCTCCACTTCCACCTCTTGAAAAAGCAGCTGTGGTGCTGAGAAACGCGTTGAGGAAATGGACTTTCTATGTGAGCTGAGCCCAGCCGCTGACCACTTACACCCCTTGGACATACTTTCACAGACTGCTGAATATTCCTCCGACTTGTATGTTCACAGCAGCTGATGCCCCATGTGACCCATGCAGCCCCCTGGACAGTGACACACTAGGAGGGCTATGAACGGGGCTCCCATTGGGGGGACAGCCTTGCCGAACACCATCATCAGGCTCATCTTGCTGGAGCTGTCCATATCAGCAATTGAATGCCACTGGAGCATCGAAACGTACACTAGGGGAGTGAGTACAGTGGAGCAGTGCATGTTCCTCATAGCGCAACTTCACACAGCTCTGCATCTAAATCACATACTGAAACACGTTGTGGAACACTCCCAGCCATTTAGTTATCTGGGCCATTCATTCAAATCATCTAATGCTGCAATAGTAGCTTTCTACCAGCTTTCAGACACACTGTTGCTAATTGGGAGTTTTCAATACCAGGCTCAACATTTGTTCATGTGGATGCATTGGAACTGAGATCTATATTTACAAGCTGAGAAATACTGGAGAATTAATCATTTTATTGTATTTGTTTATTATATGTATTTTCTTTCTTTTACATTATAACATTTGATCCTAAGAGATTCTGTGTATAGAATTCTAAACTCCCGGGAGTTTTATTCATGTTTTGCATGTTTATTTTAAACTCTGGTATATGAGCTTATATTAAAGATTAATTTATATTACAATCCTTGAATTGTGTCCATGGGTGCCGCCTACTATTCTTCTTTTTAATCTCTGTTTTTGGTGGAAGTTTGGCAATACTTCCAGTGGGTGTGCTGCCATTGTACACAAGTAGTGGGGTTAATAACACACCATCACTGGCGCTTGGGAAAAATATCTTTCTCTAGCCTAGAAAAAGACCTACAATATGAATCACTGAGTTGAAGGTCCCCAAGGGACAGTCACTGTGTGACTTATTTTCCGCATAGCAATTTAAATGTGGCTTGTGGATCTAGAAACTGGTGATGCAGAAATAATGAATTTATCCAAACTAGGATCGCTGACCATATACAATCTCCCCCAAGTATATGAATGGGATACACAGTATAGGTGTGTATCCACTAGACGAGAAAAATGAGCAATTGAATGATTGTTCAATCGCTCATTAATCATGCATTGATTGTGCAGTAAAATACTGACAATGACCATTGCCAGTATGATTCATGCTCCCGATGGTCATTGACTGCATTTGTCATCACCTGAACATGCAGGCCAACCTGTCGATATCGACAGGTTGTGCATGTTCGGGGATGAGGAAGGGTGCCTGCACTGAGTGACATATTGTTCAGTGTGGGCACATTAGCCACTGCACAGGATGAAGAACGATAGCATGATTACAATGTTTTAATCATACAGTCATTCTACTCTCGTGTTGTGGATACACACCTTATCTTTGCAAGTGTATTTGGAAGATCCGTTGAAAGAAGTCTTGCAATAACATGTGAGGAGAAAAGATACACATAAAATAAATTCAGTGTCAGCAATTTGGATGTCCATAAGTATTAAGTAGCCTCCAGGATCCAATAGGGCAGGGGTGGCCAAACTCAGTCCTCGAGATCTACCAACAGTTCACGTTTTCCAGGTCATCCAGCAGGTGCAAAGGTGTGGTCATTACTCACTGACACATTTTGAAAGATCCATGAGTGGAGCTAATTATTTCACTTGTGATTCTGTGAGGAGACAATGGAAAACATGAACTGTTGGTAGCTCTTGAGGACCGAGTTTGTCCACCCCTGCAATAGGCTATGTAGCACAGAATATTGAAAACATTTGATCATTACAAGTTGTGAGTCCTCTGAATTTTCTTTAATTTGATTTTGAATCTCAAATATTAGTAGATACAATAATTTGAGTGCTTCTATGGTATTTGTTATCAGTACACATAAGTTGTGGTTTATAATATGTAATATTTGCATGAAATACATTTGGTTTTGGATAATACCGTAATATAATCCTCAACATCAATATTGCTTAAAATGAAAATGAATGTACACTGATTTATTATTATTATATGAAAGCAAAAACAAGTGTGAATAACTGAACTCAAACATGGGTCCAAATTTAGTAGGGAGAGAGTTTAGAAAATGTGAGAGTACTCTAACACTTTTTTAAACTCGGCCAATGTAATAGAGTCTGAGAACATACAAACTCGCATGTTTTTCAGACTCAAAAAACTCTCACGATTTAAACTCTCATCCTGATATTTTCCCATTTTAAAAATCCAACTCAACCAATATGTTAGTGTGAGAGAGTACTGCTAAACTCTCCTATTTTCTAACCTCTCAGCCTATTATATTTGGCCCATGGTGCTTAGAAACACATGTGATTGCTAGCAAACCATTATTATCAAAAATGTGGGAATTTAGGGCCTGATTCAGAGCCGCTCGTAAGCGGCCGCTCGTTCGTTCTGAGCGATGTTAGCCCAACTGCGCATGCGTACGGATCGTTATACGCATGCGCTAACAAGTCAGTGCGGCCGAAATTCATGTGCTCGCAAAATAGCGAATGCCTGCTATTTTGAGTGACAGAAAGAGGCGTATGTGGGTGGTAACAGGGGAAGGTGCTTGAAAATGGGGAGTGGAAATCAGAACGCAGGCGTGCTTAAAGGTCAAAACTGGCGTTTTATGGGTGTGCATATTTAAAACAGCAGCGTCATTGACCACGTCACTGGGTTATTTTATAGTCAGAACTGCTCGCAAGATTGTGGTAGCAAACACCAACCCCAAGAATAGCGAGCAGTTCATACCCTTGTCGATGTACTCGATTAATCTAATAAATAGCGGACATGACGTAGGATGCGAGCGGCCAGGGGGCGTATCTTTCCAAAAAACGAACGCAAGTTTTGTTCGCTCATTCAGACATAGAGGCGTGAACAATCCGCAAACAGCGAACGGTTCATTTGAATAGCCACCCCTTGATTTAGAACGAATGACCGCAAATAGCGAGTGGCTCTGAATGAGGGCCTTAGTTTGAAACACAAAGTCCCCTATCACTTTAATAAAGGTTTTATTTTCTCTATCTTGGATATTTTGCATAAAAAATAAAGAAACATTTTATATATATGTATACATATATATATAATATATATATTCTTAGTAAAGGTGGATGTATTGAGGATGACAAATTTCTTTTAAATACATTTTGATAAATATTATACATTTTCATTTATAAGGGAACATCCTTATTTTCTTGTCTTTGTTCACCTTGTACGATTGTTAGCACTTTTATATAGTGGTACTACCCATTTTTTTTATATTTTGATATCTAGAACTGAAAGCATTTATTTATTGCTTCATATGCTATAATTTCTATCACATATAATTTAACACCCAGCAATGTCATTTCTATATGACTTCATTATTCTGTTCACACTGGACACGCCACATTTTTTTAGATAAATAAAACATCTCTATTTTTAGTTACCAGGCTGTCTAAGTATTTGAATTGACTCACATGAATGCACACTCCCTGCTCAGTTCTATCATATCATATATACTATCATATCATATATCATATCATATACTACCATATCTCACTACACAAGTAGCTACAGAAGCTCCGCTGTCTCTATTCAATTAGACATTCAACTCCTTGTGGGAAAGAAATAACCACATTTAAGTTGAAAGCTAAGACAGCCATGCACACATTCAAATATATACCCCCGTCAAAGCTGGACCGTTTATTAGCTCTGGAATGTCAATAAAGCTGAGATTTATTCTTAGATCATCTATTTTATCAGTAAGTTGTTGTAGGGATTTCTATTGGTCTCCTGTTATCTGATGAAGTTTTAAAAGAGAATCTTCTGCTTTGCAACTTCTGTGTTCTAGCATAGTGATTAATTATGTACTTGCTGAAATATTCGTAAGTGAAAACTACAAAGAGGCTTAGGACCATATTCAATTTCAAAAAGTCAGAGGTCGGACTTTTTGCCATCATCACTGTTTTTGGAAGGGATAAAGTATCGGGTGCGTGCCCGCTTATCCCTGTATTCAATTAGGAATCAGCAAAAACGGGACCCGGTGGATAGGTAAGTATCGAAAAGTCCTGTAACTTTTGGGGAAATCAGCCTGTCACCCCCTAAAAGATGGTCTGACATGGAGGATCACTATGGGTACCCCCTATTTGGCCTGCTGAAGGTAATTGGGGTTTTTAAACAGCCGCGGCTTTAAAGAAATGGTGAAGAATAGCACTTAGATTTAAAAAAATAAATACAAACTACTCCCATTAAATTTGGGGTACATGAAAATGGGTGCAAGCATATTTTTAAGTCCCTAAAGTGATTTTTAAAAATTCTTCAAAAATCCACCTGCTGCAACCACCGGCATTCCAGAAAACACCTGCTGCATACTTGGGAACCCCCCCTGAGTCAATTTCGCTAGTTTTTAAGTTTGTATCCCTATTTTTTCACCCCCAAAATGAAAACACTTTTTTGGGGGTGACCTATGTTAATTTTTTTTTAATTTTTGACACAAATTACTTTAAGGAGACATTCCAAAGGCTGAAGGCTATTTTTTTTTAATTCTGCACCCCAAAACCCCAATTATGCACTTTTTTCGCCACCTAAGCAGTGGTGAAAACTTATCCCGGTTTTTTTACAAAGACTTTTCGCACCTGCGAAAAGTCTTTGAAATTGAATATGGGGATAAGTGAAAATGGCGAAAATGATAACGGTCTATTTACCTCTAATTGAATATGGCCCTTAAAGTGACTCCAGCTCTTGTTGATCATGGGCATCAATATTGGGGACATTTCTATTGCTGTTTTAACAGATGAAGGAATTATGCCAGGATCTATTGCAAGATTGTCTTCCTTATTTGAGGTGAAATTAGATGGAAGAATCAGAAAGGTTGGGGGTGTCTGTTTTCCTGGATTTCCTGTTTGCTTTCTCACTTTTTCAAATGCTGCTTTTGATGTGGATCTGGTCACTGATGCTCTGCAGATAAATCTGTCCATACCTCTGGCGGGTTTATGCCAGTCTTAGGGCAGTTATAGGTTACCAGTCATTATACTATAATAGTTACCAGTCATTATACTATAATGTTATATGTGTTTATTAAACATTCTTCCTCTAGAGCAGTGTTTCTCAACCTTGGTCCTCAAGGCACTCTAACAGTCCAGGTATTAAGTTTAGCCAGACTTTGGCACAGGTAACTTAATTAATAACTCAGTTATTTTGATTTAAGCATCTGTGCATAAGCTTGGATATACTTAAAACCTGGATTGTTAGTGTTCCTTGAGGATCGAGGTTGGAAACCACTGCTCTAGATACTGTTAGACAAAATATTAAGACCCTGTCTCTGAATTGTATGCAAGTCCAGAGCAGACACATCCCACAAATATTTGCAGACTGCCGACGCAACTTTACAGAGGGGGATGTAATTGGAAGCCGACAGTCTAAATCCCGACCGCCGGCTTCCAGACATTCTAATCCCGGCATGGTACTAATGACAGGCATCTAAATCTAGATGTCTGTCATTAACCAGACGCCGGAAGACCGACGCCCGGCATCACGATCGAAGTGATTGCGGGCGCTGGGCGTGGACAGCCACGCGGGGGGGAGGGTTAGGTTTAGGGCTCCCAGGGGGGACTTAGGGTTAATCACCCCCCCAGGAGGTTAGGGTTAGGCTAGGGGAAGGGGGGGTTAGGTTTAGGCACCCCCGGGGGAGGTTAGGGTTAGACACCTCCCCGGTTTAGGCGGCGGGGAAAGGGGGGTTAGGTTTTAGGCACTTAGATGGGGGATTAGGGTTAGGCACCCCTAAGGGAGGGTTATGGTTAAGGGGGGATTAGGTTAGCCATACTTACTTTAGGGTCGATCAGGATTTTCATGCTTGCCAGGCTGCAGCTGTCGGGATTTGAACCGCCGGACATGCATCCTGTGGTAATACCTACTACACCTGACAGAGGATATGAGAGCAACCAGTTCTCTCAGTGCATGACCAGATTTGTCCAACCATGAAATGGACAATTCTGAGCAGCAACTGGGTGGTTACATTGTGAATGCACAGAAAACATCCATCTTGTAGTAGTGACATGGGCGTGTAGACACACTTCAATACTAGATTGAGGCGTGCATGCTGAAAATTGACGCCTGTTTCTGACTGATCTTTTGCACCCAGGATGTGGCTCGTGTTAGTGCCAGTACTAAGGATGATGGGCGTGGATGTAAAACCAGTGAAAGTTATGACTGTATGCAAATACAATGGTGTGCTGTAGTGGATCTGGCTGTTGTGGCCATTCATGCTTGTGGCCATTTTGCCCTTAGCATACATTGATATTATGTTGGTTGTTACGGCTTGGAATTAAATATTTATTTATCATTGAAATACAGGTAAGTATGATGAAATGATAAATTGTTTTATCTGCAGACCGAACTGTACAACTAGTCAGAGAAAATAGCTAATTACAGTACATTTGTATTTGATCTGCTGCTTTGATCAGGTAAGATACTTATCTGAAAATACAAAAGTAACTCTATAGCCTGATATAGAGTTGACTGCAAATATGTCAGAACCTCGGCCTATAAAATATGCTTTTTCAAAGTCGTATACTCCATCCGACACATCAGACACATCTCACAATGGAGGGGTCCAAGCACTCCTCCCTACTACAGCATACAATGGGCTTGATTCAGAGGTGGACACTGTTGCCTTTGCTGGTACATCTTTTTTTCTGTGTCACAGCTGCGATAATATTAATTTTCCTGTATCAATCTTCCCCTTGTGCACCAGCATGCACCTGAATGTGCAAGGACTCAAATGCCCACTTTCAGTGTTGCTGCAAGCTGTAACACCACTGGTGATACTTGAAATGCCACCATCGGGGCACCATTACATTTGTACCAGCCCTATGGCAGGTGCAGTTTTTCTGTCTGAACATGACCTCTGTGGCTGCAGCTCTGGGTCTGAGAATGCAGCTACAGTACTTACCCTAACACTCCTGTGACACTCCCATAACAAACCCATGAGATGGACTTTTTTGTGTTCCCTTCAGGCCACCTCCCAGGAATGCCAATCACTCTGCTGCCCCATTGCTGATACCATCTGCCCCAAATGCAACAGAATCATTATGTGTACACTCTAATACATATGCTGTAAGGGTTTTCAGGACTTTCATTTACCGGCGGCTGGTGGTTCTAATCCCGAAAGCGGAAGCCAGGCAGGGGTGAAGATCCTGATCATTAATTTGGGTAAGTATCGCTAACCTTACTCCCTACCCTAACCAGTGCCATATTAAGGTCCACATGGGCCTGGAGCTCAAATTTATGAAGGGCCTATTGTGTGCCGCTGCAGGGGAGTGTGATAACTTCTGTGGCAGTGTGTCAAGTGTTGTGGGGCCCTGCCTAGTGTGTGGGTGTGGTCTACACAGGGGGCATGGCTACCTCCATGGGGGCATAACTTGCGCCTACCTTTAACAAATTGGTAGTGGAGCTATAACAAAAAAGTTTTTTTTGTGAAAGGGCAAGCACAGCTGCCATCCGTGGCCTGTGGCACCTCTGTAGGTTATGATTGATCATCACCACCCCTTATAGATGCAGCAGCTGCCTACTGTATATGCAAACACACAGAGACATATATATATATACACACACTGTATATAAACACTAATATATATATGCAAATAATAAATGAATTCGGCACCAGAACCTAAACCAATATGTAAACTGCTGGTGAATTATGCAAATGCAGGTAAAAGCCAAGTCTTAGACCTAGGGTGTCTGCTCCTATGTCAATAGTTTGTAGTGTTGGTGAATACACTACTAATCAAATTAAGAAAGGGGGTTATTGACTGTGGGCGACCAACCTGCTAGTAATGCATAGTGATATAAATAAATATATACAAAGTGCTAAGTGCAAACGTGCTTAAAAATCAATCTGGGCAAATAATTAAAATCATAAAGTGCTTTGTGCTTCAAGCAGCCTAAACATATGAAGTGCTTAATGCAATATAATTGATTTTAGCAGCATAAACAAATACAGTGATAAGAGAAGGCTAATAGCATAAAAAAATATATTTAATAGAATTTGACAAAAATAAAATGTACACAATGAAAATAGACACTGTGGTTCCTAATCAGGAGTGACCATCAAAGGCAATAAATAAGCGATAAAAAATAAAATCAATTTCAGAGGTAAAAGAAGAGTTTAGCTTATCTGAAAAAATGGTTTTGAGAGGGTCTGGATGTAAGTCTCAAGGGCAAATAATAAGTCCCCAACGCATTTCATCCGTTGACTTCTTCCTGGGGAAGAAGTCAACGGACGAAACACGTTGGATCCTTATTTTTTTTTATTGCCTTTGGTGGAATGGGGGATATATCTATCAGTGTGTACCCAGCTTAAGTAAAGAGTTCTGAAATGTTGAAAGCTACTGGATGTCCTGTGTGGTCCATAAGCACCATCAGGGTTGCATTTATTGGCATATATGTGTGGATACCAACCTATTGCAGAATTTGGCAATTAAAGAGGACACCGGTGCAAATTTTATTTATGAGCATGGGAGTGCCAGCTTCAACAACTAATTGATATATGCATACAAATACACACATTATGTTTGTATATATATATATATATATATATATATATATATATATATATAATTTTTATGTACATACAGTACACACACACATATAAATAGGTGCCAGACATTACACTGACCTGTTGGAAGGAATGCTGGTTATGCATGCTGGCTTCTTCTCACAGCAGCTTAGCCTCTGCACTCCGCTCGAAAGGTTAACCTTATAGTTTAATTTCATTGGCCAGGGAGGGTAGTAGTGGCCCTTTGGGTGAATAGGCTGGGCTTCAGATAACCCAGGGAACCGGAGCATCTGCTGACATAAGGGACAAAATTCCACATGGCCAGGGAAGCTAGTATGACCTGTGGGGCAGAGCTTCGTGTGGAATGGGGCAGAGCTTCAGGCACCAAGAGGGCGGAGCTTCGGACTGCAGGGATAGAATATTTGGACAGCCTGTGATTGAGCTTCAGACTGCCGATGCGGGGAGCAAGGTGAATGGACCAGACTTTGGATCTTCCATCACAGCAATGCAGTGTTGTCAGATTCAAAGCAGTGCAGACAGTGTTAACAGGGATTTTTCTTTCCTAAGTACACTGCGTTGAATCCTGTGGGCCTATTTTAATGGTTGGCCTGGAGCTGTAGCTCCACCCATCCCATTAGTAATCCGGCCCTGACCCTAACCCTCCTTTAGGGGTGCCTAACCTCCCCCCAAGTGCCTAAACCTATCCCCCCATTTCCCACAGCCTAAACCTATCTCCCGGAGGGTGCCTAACCCTGCCTTCGCCTAGCCTAAGCCTAACCGTCCTGGGGGGTGCCTAACTCTAAGTTCCCCAGGAGACCTAAAACCTAACCCACCCCCGCGTCCACACCCGGCTTACCTTCATTCAGTATGCTGGGCATCAGGCCCACGGAGTAGGTCTAATGACAGGCATCGGGATTTCGCCACCTGTCATTAGTACCTTGCTGGGATTACACAGTCAGGAAGCCGACAGTCAGCATTTCAACCTTCGGCTTCCTGACTGCATCCTGTTGCAAATAATTGCTGAACTACAGCATTGCATTTTGATTGTGTACACCCGTGAATTAGCCCCGATGTGTCCAGCTCTATAACACTAGCATATATGACAGTTTTACCTCTGGAGTAACAGGTGTAGCGCAAAGAAAGTGAACTTTTGCGGAATCACAGTATCATTAATAAATGTTCAGCTAAGATTTCTTTATTTCTAAACAATATAAAAATGTAATGAAGTGTGACACACAACAGAGAATAGTGTCTGGATGGTGTCATTAATAACATTCAGAGTTACTTTTAGAATGTACAGTATAATTTAATACAAACACAAATACAAAGCATACAGTACATACAAATTATTTTCCATTAAGTAAAATTAAATTATATACAAACTTCTGTAATTTTCCTATTTCTTATCCTTTATTGATGCAGTTCAAATGGAAATATCAATTAAGTAATGTCTGAATGTGGCTGCAGTGAAATAAGGATAAGTAAGATTAGTTCAATTGGAGGATTTATATGGGTAAAACTTATGAAGTGAGAGTGTAATACTTATGAAGTGAGGGTGTAATACTTAGGAACTGAGAGTGTAAAACTTAGGAAGTGAGAGTGTAATACTTATGAAGTGAGAGTGTAATACTTAGGAAGTGAGACTGTAATACTTATGAAGTGAGGGTGTAATACTTATGAAGTGAGAGTGTAATACTTATGAAGTGAGAGTGTAATACTTATGAAGTGAGAGTGTAATACTTATGAAGTGAGGGTGTAATACTTAGGAAGTGAGGGTGTAATACTTATTAAGTGAGGGTGTAATACTTATGAAGTGAGGGTGTAATACTTATGAAGTGAGGGTGTAATACTTATGAAGTGAGGGTGTAATACTTATGAAGTGAGGGTGTAATACTTATGAAGTGAGGGTGTAATACTTATGAAGTGAGGGTGTAATACTTAGGAACTGAGAGTGTAAAACTTATGATGTGAGAGTGTAATACTTATGAAGTGAGAGTGTAATACTTATGAAGTGAGGGTGTAATGCTTATGAAGTGAGGGTGTAATACTTAGGAACTGAGAGTGTAAAACTTATGAAGTGAGAGTGTAATACTTATGAAGTGAGAGTGTAATACTTATGAAGTGAGAGTGTAATACTTAGGAAGTGAGACTGTAATACTTATGAAGTGAGGGTGTAATACTTATGAAGTGAGAGTGTAATACTTATGAATTGAGAGTGTAATACTTATGAAGTGAGGGTGTAATACTTAGGAAGTGAGGGTGTAATACTTATTAAGTGAGGGTGTAATACTTATGCAGTGAGGGTGTAATACTTATGAAGTGAGAGTGTAATACTTATGAAGTGAGAGTGTAATACTTATGAAGTGAGAGTGTAATACTTATGAAGTGAGAGTGTAATACTTATGAAGTGAGAGTGTAATACTTATGAAGTGAGAGTGTAATACTTAGGAAGTGAGACTTTAATACTTAGGAAGTGATGGTGTAATACTTATGAAGTGAGAGTGTAATACTTATGAAGAGAGAGTGTAATACTTATGAAGTGAGAGTGTAATACTTATGAAGTGAGGGTGTAATACTTATGACGTGAGGGTGTAATACTTATGAAGTGAGGGTGTAATACTTATGAAGTGAGGGTGTAATACTTATGAAGTGAGGGTGTAATACTTATGAAGTGAGGGTGTAATACTTATGAAGTGAGAGTGTAATACTTATGAAGTGACAGTGTAATACTTATGAAGTGAGGGTGTAATACTTATGAAGTGAGAGTGTAATACTTAGGAAGTGAGACTGTAATACTTATGAAGTGAGACTGTAATACTTATGAACTGAGAGTGTAAAACTTATGAAGTGAGAGTATAATACTTAGGAAGTGATAGTGTAATACTTAGGAAGTGAGAGTGTAATACTTAGGAAGTGAGAGTGTAATACTTATGAAGTGAGACTGTAATACTTAGGAAGTGAGACTGTAATACTTAGGAAGTGAGACTGTAATACTTATGAAGTGAGACTGTAATACTTATGAACTGAGAGTGTAATACTTATGAAGTGAGAGTGTAATACTTAGGAAGTGAGAGTGTAATACTTATGAACTGAGAGTGTAAAACTTATGAAGTGAGAGTATAATACTTATGAAGAGACAGTGTAATACTTATGAAGTGAGGGTGTAATACTTATGAACTGAGAGTGTAAAACTTATGAAGTGAGAGTATAATACTTAGGAAGTGATAGTGTAATACTTAGGAAGTGAGAGTGTAATACTTATGAAGTGAGGGTGTAATACTTAGGAACTGAGAGTGTAAAACTTATGAAGTGAGAGTGTAATACTTATGAAGTGAGAGTGTAATACTTATGAAGTGAGGGTGTAATACTTATGAAGTGAGAGTGTAAAACTTAGGAAGTGAGAGTGTAATACTTATGAAGTGAGAGTGTAATACTTATGAAGTGAGGGTGTAATACTTATGAAGTGAGAGTGTAAAACTTATGAAGTGAGGGTGTAATACTTAGGAACTGAGAGTGTAAAACTTATGAAGTGAGGGTGTAATACTTATGAAGTGAGGGTGTAATACTTATGAAGTGAGAGTGTAAAACTTATGAAGTGAGGGTGTAATACTTAGGAAGTGAGAGTGTAATACTTATGAAGTGAGGGTGTAATACTTAGGAACTGAGAGTGTAAAACTTATGAAGTGAGAGTGTAATACTTATGAAGTGAGAGTGTAATACTTATGAAGTGAGGGTTTAATACTTATGAAGTGAGAATGTAAAACTTAGGAAGTGAGAGTGTAAAACTTATGAAGTGAGAGTGTAATACTTATGAAGTGAGAGTGTAATACTTATGAAGTGAGGGTGTAATACTTATGAAGTGAGAGTGTAAAACTTAGGAAGTGAGAGTGTAATACTTATGAAGTGAGAGTGTAAAACTTATGAAGTGAGAGTGTAATACTTATGAAGTGAGAGTGTAATACTTATGAAGTGAGAGTGTAAAACTTATGAAGTGAGGGTGTAATACTTAGGAACTGAGAGTGTAAAACTTATGAAGTGAGGGTGTAATACTTATGAAGTGAGGGTGTAATACTTATGAAGTGAGAGTGTAAAACTTATGAAGTGAGGGTGTAATACTTAGGAAGTGAGAGTGTAATACTTATGAAGTGAGGGTGTAATACTTAGGAACTGAGAGTGTAAAACTTATGAAGTGAGAGTGTAATACTTATGAAGTGAGAGTGTAATACTTATGAAGTGAGGGTGTAATACTTATGAAGTGAGAGTGTAAAACTTAGGAAGTGAGAGTATAAAACTTATGAAGTGAGTGTGTAATACTTATGAAGTGAGAGTGTAATACTTATGAAGTGAGGGTGTAATACTTATGAAGTGAGAGTGTAATACTTAGGAAGTGAGAGTGTAATACTTAGGAAGTGAGACTGTAATACTTATGAAGTGAGACTGTAATACTTATGAACTGAGAGTGTAAAACTTATGAAGTGAGAGTATAATACTTAGGAAGTGATAGTGTAATACTTAGGAAGTGAGAGTGTTATACTTTTGAAGTGAGAGTGTAAAACTTAGGAAGTGAGAGTGTAATACTTAGGAAGTGAGAGTGTAATACTTATGAAGTGAGACTGTAATACTTATGAAGTGAGAGTGTAAAACTTATGAAGTGAGAGTGTAATACTTAGGAAGTGAGAGTGTAAAACTTAGGAAGTGAGAGTGTAATACTTAGGAAGTGAGAGTGTAAAACTTAGGAAGTGAGAGTGTAATACTTATGAAATGAGACTGTAATACTTATGAAATGAGACTGTAATACTTATGAAGTGAGGGTGTAATACTTAGGTAGTGAGAGTGTAATACTTAGGAAGTGAGACTGTAATACTTTGGAAGTGAGAGTGTAATACTTATGAAGTGAGAGTGTAATACTTAGGAAGTGATAGTGTAATACTTAGGAAGTGAGAGTGTAAAACTTATGAAGTGAGAGTATAAAACTTATGAAGTAAGAGTGTAATACTTATGAAGTGAGAGTGTAAAACTTATGAAGTGAGAGTGTAATACTTATGAAGTGCCTCATGGCTACAATCTCCTCTTCTCTTGGCTTCTACCGTCTGAAGCTTTTTTCACAATTCTGGTCAAAGAGCATTGAGGTAGTTTCATGAGGGTAAGGACTTGGAGATATTGAAAAATATTGCAGACAGAAGGAGACATTTGAATCGAAGTGTGGAGTGAGATAATTCAGGCAAAAGTGGGGGCTTCTTCTTGTTCCTCACTTTCCTGTTGCAGTTGTTCCTGAAGAGGCTGATTGATGTTTTGTGTCCCTTTCAAAGTAAAGTTTCTATATGATTCTTGTGTGATGTACTCCTTTAATCAATTTCCTGTCTACTGACCACACTATTCTTATAGTAAGGCATGTTACTCATCCAGCTAGATGAGAGGCTCTCTGCCTCCTCATTGTCCACCTTAGTGGATTGTCACCATGGGAACCTCTTATTTCTCAAGGTCCTTATATATAGTAGAATCTAGCACCAATGTAAGGGTTTCTGGCTTTGTGAGAGTTTGGTATAGATATACTTGCAGTCTAATCCCTGAACAGTAAATATAGAGGCTGTCACAGTGCCTTGGTATAGCAGATGACTGTAGCGTTCTATACTGAGCCCTGACAGAATGATATTTTTCTAGATCTTCTTGTTGAAAAACAATATAATGAACTCAATAGAATCAATCGATCAATCTGTCTCTTTCTCTCTCTCTCCAACACAGACACTCTTCACCGATGATTACTGACTGAGGGCCCATTTCAGATCTGGATACAAATGCCATCACAGCTTGATCTATTACGGATTTGTAATTGCAAAAATATGCTAATAAGCCACTCACAGTCCAGTGCTTAGAGGCACCCACTGAAAGCATTTCACATCCTCTGCTGATGCACAAAAATAGAAACATGGAATGCAGATGAGTTGGCCATCATCCTTCTGAGTAAATATAAGCAGTTGCATACATAGCGAGTCTCCAGACATGCAGAGGGCATCTTCTGCTGCTAGCAACAATGCAGTGGCTAATTAATGGACACCTATAAAACAGTATTAAAATGGTCCAACATGACTGCATTTTTTTTACCACCCCACGTTTCCTCCCTTAAATGCTGAGTACCTGATTTACTTTGTGAGTGAATCCTCAGTTGGAGCACAATCACACTTCAATGGTTTTGCATGTGCAGTACGATTTACAGGACTGTGCAATGGCTAACCAATCACTCAATCTGCATAATTATAGGCATTGTGTCCACATCTGAGTCCTCACAGTGTCATCATTCTTTCTACTGACTAAAACCTCCATACTTCTGCTGCCATATCCATCCTACTTCTGCAATCCATTGCTCAATCCTTAGAACACGACTGTCTTTTGTGAGCTGTGTAAGTTGGGGAGAAGTTTGTGTTTACCACAGGCTACATGTACCACCAGTGTTGAAGCTTTCCTCACTGGAGGAGTGTTCCTTATGTGTTTTTTTACAAGAGGACACTTACAGCAGTGGGTGTGTACATGTTAACACAGATGTGCATATTATTATTATTATTATTATTATTATTATTATTATTACCAGTTATTTATAAGTGCACACATATTCCGCAGCGCTTTTCAGAGAATATTTGGCCATTCACCTCTGTCCCTGCCCCAGTGGAGCTTACAATCAATATTCCCTATCACACGCACACACATACACACTAGGGTTAATTTTTGTTGGGAGCCAATTCACCTACCTGTATATTTTTGTAATATTGGAGGAAACCGGAGTACCCGGAGGAAACCCATGCAAGCACAGGGAGAATATACAAACTCCACACAGGTAGGGCCATATTAGGAATCAAACTAACAACCTCGGTGCTGTGAGGCAGTAATGCTAACCATTACATTATCTGTGCTGCCCTTTTAACACAGATATGCATTTGCGTTGAGGAAATTACATATTTTTTCTCACTCTCCAAATGTCTAGAATATATTATCCGCATTAAAAAAATAATATTGATGTTAGTTCTGTTAGGCTGCAATATTAGATTCACTTTGCTTAGTATACAGTATATTTAATTGCTGCATATTAACATAGTGTTTGTCAGCCCTTGATCATCCTTGAGCTGAATACATCTAGTGCCTGCGTGGAAGGAATATATTTATTTAAATCATTGCCATTAGCAACCTATCCAGATGTCAGATTTAGCCACAGTGCACAACTGATCTTTTTGTTGCAAGATCATGCACCACTGAATTCAACAGACTGCAATGAGGCTTCAGCAGATGGCCACCAGAAATGCAGAATCTATATTGAACGTGATGTACATTATATTATGGTATGTAAATATATTTACCAGCATTTAGCAACTGGGTCTCTAAAGATAAATTTGACATTTCTCTGAAGAGTTTTTCAAATCATTATGTTGGTATTCAAAAGTAAATATATTCACAAAAGTTAATATAATAAAGTGAGCATGGTTTATATTACTATAAATGTTGTATAGAGGATTACAATGAAACTAATTTATGATATTCTGTGCTGAGAACTTTATTGTATAAATTACATATATTTTCAAACCATTATGTGTCTTGAAATTCATTGCTGCTTTCTTGTGTTTGCGTGTCACTGGCAACTTCTATAAATTAAAGTTGAGAAATCGTTCCAATGGTTTTAAAGGTGCAGATGTTGTTTCATCTATTTGTCATACTGTATGTACTGTTTGATACATTGTATTTCATATTTGCCTTTGGAATAAAGTTATTCAAACTAATTCTGGCTATAAACTGCAATACTTCTGGTGATATCAGAAAATCGCTGGTATATTATATAATAGTCTGTGTGCTTCTAAATCAAAACCAAATGCCCAAGAATGATGACTGTGGCACAACTTGTGTACAGTAATTTGTCAATTTCTCTATCAGGCCCCCATATAATCTGATTATTTCACCAGATTGCTTAATGTTTGTATCTGTCCAAACTGCAGTACCTACAGTAATTCTCAAGTTTTACAGATATAATGAAAGCACAGTTACTGCATAAAGTTTACAGTTATAACTTCCAACACCAAATGAAGATCATCATTGAAGATATATATATATATATATATATATATATATATATATATGTATAAATATATATATATATATATATATATATATACACACAGTCAGGTCCATAAATATTGGGACATTGACAGAATTTTCAGATTTTGGCCTCTATTCACCACCACAATGGTTTTGAAATGAAACAAACAAGATGTGCTTTAACTGCAGACTTTCAGATTTATTTTGAGGGTAATTACATCCAAATCGGGTGAATGGTGTAGGAATTACAACAGTTTCCATATGTGCCTCCCACTTTTTAAGGGGCCAAAAGTAATAGGGACTATCAACTCAAAAGCTATTTCATGGACAGGTGTGGGCTATTCCCTCATTATTTCATTATCAATTAAGCAGGTAAAAGGTCTGGAGTTGATTCTAGGTGTGACATTTGCATTTGGAATCAGTTGCTGTCGACTCTCAATATGAGATCCAAAGAGCTGTCACTATCAGTGAAGCAAGCCATCATTAGGCTGAAAAATCAAAACAAACCCATCATTAGGTGTGGCCAAATCAACTGTTTGGAACATTCTTAAAAAGAAAGAATGCACCGGAGAGCTCAGCAACACCAAAAGACCCGGAAGACCATGCAAAACAACTGTGGTGGATAACAGAAGAATTATTTCCCTGGTGAAGAAAAACCCCATCACGACAGTTGGCCAAATCAAGAACACTCTCCAGGAGGTAGATGTATATGTGTCAAAGTCAACAATGAAGAGAAGAGTTCACAGGAGTGAATATAGAGGGTTCACCACAAGATGCAAACCATTGGTGAGCCACAAAAACAGGAAGACCAGATTAGAGTTTGCCAAACAACATCTAAAAAAGCCATTACAGTTCTGGAACAACATCCTATGGACAGATGAGACAAAGATCAACTTGTACCAGAGTGATGGGAAGAGAAAAGAAGGAAAGGAACTGCTAATGATCCAAAACATACCACCTCATCAGTGAAGCATGGTGGTGGTAGTGTCATGGCGTGGGCATGTATGGCTGCCAATGGAACTGGTTCCCTTGTATTTGTTGATGATGTGACTGCTGACAAAAGCAGCAGAATTAATTCTGAAGTGTTTCGGGCAATATTATATGCTCATATTCAGTCAAATGCTTCAGAACTCATTGGACGGCGCTTCACAGTGCAGATGGACAATGACCCGAAGCATACTGCAAAAGCAACCAAAGAGTTTTTTAAGGCTAAAAAGTGGAATGTTATGCAATGGCCAAGTCAATCTCCTGACCTGAATCCTATTGAGCATGCATTTCACTTGATGAAGACAAACCTGAAGGGAAAATGCCCCAAGAACAAGCAGGAACTGAAGACATTTGCAGTAGAGGCCTGGCAGAGCATCACCAGGGATGAAACCCAGCGTCTGGTGATGTCTATGCGTTCCAGACTTCAGGCTATAATTGCCTGCAAAGGATTTGCAACAAAGTATTAAAAAGTGAATGTTAGATTTAGGATTGTTTAGTTTGTCCCATTACTTTTGGTCCCTTAGAAAGTGGGAGGCACATATAGAAACCGTTGTAATTCCTACACCGTTCACCTGATTTGGATGTAATTACCCTCAAATTAAATCTGAAAGTCTGCAGTTAAATCACATCTTGTTTGTTTCATTTCAAAGCCATTGTGGTGGTGAATAGAGGCCAAAATCTGAAAATTCTGTCAATGTCCCAATATTTATGGACCTTACTGTATATATATATAAATATATATATATATATATATATATATATATATATATGTGACAATATGCTCATGCTTTGAAACTGAATTAGGAAGTTTATAATGGGCCTGTCTATTACCTGTACCAAGTAAACTGTAACAATTCAAGCTTATCTACCCAATAATTCAGCACCAACACCTGTTCTGGCCCAGCCACTCGCTCAAATCAATGCCACTTACAACACCTCCCTACTCCTTCTAAATTCAGTGAAGATCCCAAACAGAATAGCAGATTTCAGAATCAGTTGCAATTCATTTTGAGTTAGAGCCAGCAAACCTTCCCACCGCCCGGGACAAAGTAGCATTTGTGGTTTCTTCCCAGTCAGGCAGAGCTCTTGATTGTGCCTCTCCTTTATGGAAAGAAATTATACAGTATTATTCAATTTTGCAAATGTTTGATAACCTGGGATGTGTGATCTCTACTGCATCTTTGGTTACATCAGGAACCATAGTCCGTTGGTAAATATGCAGGCTACAGAAATTGGTACCAGAGAGGCCAATGTGGGAGGATTGCCAAACTTCAGTTACTGTAAACTACCCCTTCCCAGTCTGCCTGCAAATCTCTTCCGGATCCATTAATGATGGCTGTCATTATGCATTCTCTACTTTGGTCAATAAATCTAAGATTCCCACTCAACCTCTGCAAGTACCTCTATTCCACACAGGGAATATAAATCCATTGTAGTCTACAGTACTTAAACAATATATTTTTTTTTATCAAGAACTTAAAACCCATTGTGCTCACATTTCTGAGTGATCTGTGGAACCATCATCTTTATTAGAAATTTGGAAATGTATCTCTTTGAGAAATACCAAAATTTAATTCCTGGTATATATTGTATCCAGTTCCAGTCTTCACATGGACTCTGAGGAGATACAAACCATTTTAGACTGGCCACAGCCTCAGTATATTAAAGCAATCCAATAATTCTTAGAGTTTATTAACTAGTATAGGCAGTTCATTTGAGGATATTCTACTAAAATGCCACCCATTAAGGTTTTAAATAAAAAACAAAACTAAGGAGTATGCTTTGGCAGCTGTGGCAGCTTTTCAAGGCCTTCTCTTACAGTTTTTCAAATAGACATCTCTCTTCTCTTGGAGGTAGATGCCTTCTCTGAGGGGTAGGAGCTGTATTATCTCAAAGTTCAACTGATTATAAACCCCATCCATGAGGCTACTTTTTCTAAAAATAAATTCATAGCTGAAAGACACTATATAATAGGGGATAATGAGTTATTGGCAATGTGTCTGGCTTTGGAGGAATGGATATATCTTCTTGAAGGTGCCAAGTTTCTGGTGACCATCTTCACAGACCAAAGAAACCTTTTATATCTACAATCTGGTCAGTGTTTCTTACCTCGTCAGTCATGCTGGTCCCTCTTTTTCTCTTGCTTCAATTTATTTCTAACATTCCTTCCCAGAAATATGAACTGTAAAGCTGATACTGTCTTGGGTCTTTCACTCTGCGGATCCAAAGTCTCATATGCCTCAACCCATTCTGGACCCTCTAAATACCGACATGGTACTTAAAATACCAAAGTCTTAAATACCAATCTGGTACTTAAAGTTCTAATATTCTTCTTGGGAAAACATTTTTGGGCACATACTGTCTTGCTAAGGACATTAAACAATACTGTATGTTACAGCCTGCACCAAATGAGCACAGAACAATACTCCATGAAAGTCTTCATCTGGAAATTTATGAATGTTACAGATTTCTACTAAAACCTGAACTCATCTTGTGATGGATTTAGTTACAGATTTTCCTAAATTAGGGAATTTTTATACCATGTAAAAGATATCTTTCGGATATGTTACTGTACCAAGGAAATTGCCTCCTACTGCAGAGGTCAATTTGTAGTTAAGTTTTGGAGGGCTCTATGTAAAATTATATAGATTCAACTTAACTTTTCCTCAGCAAACTACCCATAAACAAATGGGGTCACAGAAAGTGCCAACCAAGATCTCGAATCATCTTCAACCTTCATTTCCACTTCTCAAGATGGATTTACTTCTTTGGGTCAAAGAATAGTAATCATTACCACTCCTCCTCTGGATGAACTCTTTTTTTCACATGCTATGGGAAACATCCTAATTTATCTAATTTTTCCTCTTTCACCCCAACTGAGCAAACTCTGAATTAATATTTTTTTTTCTAAAATATGGTTAAGAGTCAAGGAAAAACTTAAGAAAACCTCCTTATAATTATAAATTATTTGCTGACCATTGTCGATGGGCCTCTCCATATCTGAAAGTGGGAGACAGGGGTGTGGTTGACTTCAAAAAATATTAATCTCAGACTATCATTCATGATACTGGTCCCATGATTTTTCATCTCTTCAAATTCATATGCGTCTTTATAATACATATACCTCTACATCAACACCTACTGCAGAGATGCTAATTGATCATTTATGGTAAGATCATATTAGTATAAATGTATCCATTGTTAGGTTACACTATTTGAGTTTTTGATTATATTTATTATTAATATTTTTTAGTCAATTATTTTATTTTTCATGAAACGTATTGCATTTTTAAACTGGCCTCCTTAGTGGACTAAACATGAGTATTTTATTTCATTGCTCATCTATAGCCACTATCTTTGCTTTAAGGTTTTTTCATTATGGATTTAGATACATCCATGCATGGAGATTCAATTATCTTTCAAAGTTGTTTATTAATTTTTGTTCTTATTGCTGTTGCACGTGGGTCTTTTTCTATAGACATACTATTACCGGCTTGTGTCACCCCCCAGGGGGTTGCAACCTGCGGGAATACAGCAGCAAATTCCAAATTCTCTTGCAGGAATCCCTGGTGAATACCAGTATCCAATTAGGCTCCCTGTCCATGGGTTGTTCCTAGTGTGTGACAACACTGAATAACTAAACATGTCAGTGAATCCTGACATATGGGAATTGTTCTGGAGATCGAGAATTTTGCATATCAATGGAAAGACACTAAATTATTTTCTGAGGGTTTTCCGCAAATAGGTCCCAAAGAACATGTTAAAGTTGTTGATTCTTGCTGATTGACTTCACTTTGTTTCTGTGAACTGTGTAGTTTCAGAAATATTATTTTGCAATGTTTCACAAAACTAAGTGCAGTGATTTATGAAAAAAACCATGCTTATTAAGTGATTGATCAGTTGTTATGAAAATCAAATCAGAGCTTCTGTAACTGCCCAGTAGATACTTCTCTAACTAGTTTGTTTAAAATTTGATTTCTCAAATTTTTAAGCAATTATAAATATTGTACTGAAGCTGATTTCATGAAAACAGGTTCAGTCTTAAATTGATACATTTGAATATGTTTTAACCTTGAATACAAACAATGAACTTTGATCACAATAGTGTTCACTGTTTCTATTAGAATAATTTATACTACTTTTTTATTGTTTAGAAGCATTATTTGAATAGTTTGAAAAATAACTAAATATTCAAATCCACTATTTTTCATGCAAACGGTAAACCTTGGATGTGAAAGACAAACATGAACATGGAACCATGAATTGCAAATGATGAACTAAGCTGAAAAATATGTGTCATAAATGTTTGTCCAATGGACCTCAGCCTGGTAAAATGAAATCCAAATTTTATCCAATTCAAAATTTGAACTTCATATTATGCCTTTGGGTCTTCAGTATCTGCTGGTAACAAAATATGTGTTGATTATGCAGCATTTGTCAGTCATGGTGGGTTTCAAACTGGAGAACCCTATTTTGCTGTTGAGTGTGTGTGGTCTGTCCATAGTGACGAGGACTTTTTTGGTAAAAAAGTGTTATTTTATGATCCGCATATAGTGCAAATGTTACTATATTTATAGATCTGACCAATTTCTAGATACAGAGCAGTATGAATGATGTAAATATCGAACATACAGTTGAGACATTTACTTGCTTGTGCAGCGTTATGGCCAGTTGTATAGTTGGTTCAGTATGGTTTGAGAAATACTGTACTTCATAAAGTATTTACAAACCCCAACAACTGGAGAATTGAGTCTGTGTTTTCTCAGCACAGTGCGTTTCACACACCAGCTGAGCTACAGAAGAGAATTACCATATATCTGGCATGCCTAGAGATAGCAGTAATGACTTCATGTCTGTATATACAGTACATTGGAAGAAACTCTACCCCATCCTGTTCAGAAGAAAAGCCTTCAGGTATGCACCTAGTTGACTTCTTTGTAGGCAGTCATATTCCTCTGTATTGGTTGCCTTTGATTCCTTATCATATGTACTTTGAAAGGTTCCAGTACTGTTAGTAACACTGGTCTGTTTTGCTTTTCGTTGCTCAGCTATTCCAATGTGGAATCTGATAAAGTTTGATTGCAATATTATTACAGTAGAAATTAATGAACAGAACACTTACTTTAAACAGAATATATTGTTTAGCTCCACTATCACACCTATAATAGTCTGAACATCTGTTCCAATTGCATTTAGTAATAAATGCCAAAATATTATACACGTTGAGTCTCCCATATCCAAAATGCTTGGGGCCAGGGGTATTTCAGATATCGGAATATTCCGTATTTTGGAATAATTGCATACCATAATAAAAATATCTTGGGAATGGGACCCAAATATACACACAGAATGCATTTATGTTATATGTACACCTCATACACAGCCTGCAGGTAATTTTATACAATATTTAAAAAAAAATTGTGCATCAAATAAATTTTGTGTACATACATGAAATTCATTTATGCTCCATTTACACCTTATACACAAAGCCTGAAGGTAATTTTATACAATAATTTTAATAATGTTGTGCCTTAAACAAAGTTTGTGTACATTGAACCATCAGAATGCAAAGGATTCACTATCTCAGTCAAACATTTTTTCCGTTCACACATTATAATGTGTGTATTCAGTTTACGTTTATATGTATGAATGTATGTACTTACTCTACATTTGTGTGCTCACTTTCTTTTAACAAAATTTTTCTCAATAATGGAGCAAATATATGTATTCTCCTCTTCTATGCCATAGGAGGAATTATAATTATATTGAGGGAAATGTCATACACAATTTATCACAGTCTCCTCTACATGACCATCTCATTCCACCTTCAATTATTTTCTTCTGACCATTAATGCTGGCCACACAACTTGTAATGTTTAATCAATCAATACTGCACATTTTGTGTAGCCCTAAAACAATCATAATGTGTTAATGGCCAATAATGAACCATGAATATGGTATGTTGGTAAATGTGCTTGGAAGATGACCACAGACCACCACTATAATTATTGGTGAACAATATTATTTTGCTACTTTGAAAGGTACCATGGAAAGAGGTAGAAGTGATGCACATTTCTCCGAGGTTTATCTGT
The DNA here is from genome assembly GCA_031769625.1 of Taudactylus pleione. NCBI lineage: Eukaryota > Metazoa > Chordata > Amphibia > Anura > Myobatrachidae > Taudactylus > Taudactylus pleione. Next base: position 2,830,123 of record JAUIMM010000780.1, on the reverse strand, counting down.
TATGCATAGATCTCCAGGACATATCCTTTACTACAGTACATACTGTCACATGTCGGATCGTGGGACCTCATTATCAGGTTGGGCGTTGCCTGCTGCTGCCCTCCAGACTCTCTTACCTGCAAGGCTCCCATCACTCGCTGCAGGCCTGGCATTCTCTCCGCCTGTTCTTGCTTTTCTGATCCAAAGTCACCGATATCTTTGAGTGATGTTCTGCCAATACTGAGAAGGCAGGTATTGGTCACATTAGCGCATGGGCCAATCCAAAGCAAGAGCCCTTTAATTAATCCCCCAGATGCTGCAAATAAACTTCCAGTACAACTTCTCTCCTAGAGGCCTTAGTACTTTGGCTCTGGGTTCCTGTATACATTATTGAATCCTGTAATCTTGCTGGGTTACCCTTCTGTATCTGCATTGTGCAATCCTGAAATCCTGCAGTGAAATCCTGCAGTGCAATCCTGCTAATATGCACAATGAAATAATGTAATCCTGCTGGGTCTGTACCCAGCTGTACCTGCATTGTGCAATCCTAAAATCATGTGGTGGAATCCTGCAATGATGTTATCCTGCTTGGTCATCCTGTTGTATCTGCATTGTGCAATCCTGTAATTCTATAGTGCCAGCCTACTAATTTGCATGCTGCAATCCTGTTATCCTGCAGGGTCACACTGCTGTATCTGCATTATGCAATTATGAAATCTTGCAGGTCTAACCTGTACTCTGCAATCAGTGGCGGGCAGGCCGGGCGGCAGGGTGCCATGTGCCCCCTGGGCCGCAGCATCTTGCGGGGCCACGGGCCACGGTGCAGACTGTGTCACTGTGACACAGTCTGCACCGCGTGTGTAGCGCTGACCGGATGGAGTTCGGTCAGCGCTACACAGCACAAACACACAGCCGCCGGAGCCAGCAGCTGTGTGTTTGCTTTAGCAGCTGATGAGAGTCAGACAGACTCTCATCGGCTGCTGCTCCCACTGCCAGAGCCGGACATCTTCCGGCTCCCACAGTGGGTAAAATGGTAGTGACGCATCACTCCCATGACGCGTCACTCCCATAATGCAAAGCGGCGGATGGAGGAGCTGATCTCGGTGGTGGGACCAGGAGCAGGAGTGGGTGTCAGGTAAATGTGTTTTTTTTTAATTCTTATTATGTCTCTACTGCGGGGGGGACTCCTGGGAGCACTACAAGGGGGGGACTCCTGGGAGCACTACAAGGGGGGGACTCCTGGGAGCACTACAAGGGGGGGACTCCTGGGAGCACTACAAGGAGGGGACTCCTGGGGGCACTACAAGGGGGGACTCCTGGGAGCACTACAAGGGGGGGACTACTGGGAGCACTACAAGGGGGGGACTCCTGTGGGCACTACAGGGGGGGGCTACTGGGAGCACTACAGGGGGGGAATACTACTGGGGGCACTACAAGGGGGGGACTCCTGGGAGCACTAGAAGGGGGGGAATTCTACTGGGGGCACTACAAGGGGGGGACTACTGGGAGCACTACAGGGGGGGAATACTACTGGGGGCACTACAAGGGGGGGACTCCTGGGAGCACTACAGGGGGGGAATACTACTGGGAGCACTACAAGGGGGGGACTACTACTACTGGGGGCACTACAAGGGCAGGACTACTACTACTGGGGGCACTACAAGGGGGTACTACTACTGGGGGGGACTACTACTAGGGGCACTACAAGGGGAGGGGTCTACTACTAGGGGCATTCATAGGGGGGAGGGGACTACTACTAGGAGCACTACATAAGGGGGAGGGGACTACCACTGGGGGCACGGCATCGAGGGACCACTGCTGGGGGCTCTATATAAAGGGCAATAGTGGGGGTACTGCATAGTGGGAAGATTACAACTGGGGCCACTATTTAAGGGGCACTGCATAAGGGTTACCACTACTGGGGGCACTATATAAGGGGCTTACTACTGGGGGCACAAAGGGCACTGCATAGGGGGGATCACTACTGGGGGCACTACTCGAGGCCTGCATAAGGGTGTCCCCCTGTGGCACAGGGTGGCACTGCATATGGGCACTACGACAGGGGGCTGCCCCATATCTTTAATTTTACCTTACATTAATCCCATATGGACCCGCCTCCTCCCTAGAACACTTGAGGGGGGGGGCGCCATAGCATGCACGTTCTTTCGAGCACCCTGGCTACACGCTACTCCTCTGCCAGGGCCGCCTGCATGCATTTGCCTCCCAGGCTAAAAGTTGCCAGCCAGCCCTTGTGTGCAATCCTGTTATCCTGTTGGGTAATCCTGCTAACTTTCACTGTGCAACCTTGACATCCTGCTGTGTTTTCCAGTTTTACACACAGCATGATATCCTGATAATCTGTTGTATATAATGGATTCCTGCAAACCTGCCTGATGCAAACCTGAACTTTGCTACTTGTATTCTGAATTCTATTCCACCTGCACCTTGGTATGTAGTCAGCATCCCAGCATGCATGATGCCGATGGTCTAAATACTGGGGCCAGAATCCCAACAGTGTAGGGATCCCGGCTCCATAATCCCACCCACCAGCATTCAGAAGCTAAGTATCGTGGGTTATGGGATGGATAGGTTTAGGGTTAGGGTTAGGCACTAGGGGGAGGGTTAGGGTTAGGCACTAAGGGGGAGGGTTAGGCTAAAGCTGGCCATACACCTACACAACCAGCATAAGATCCGATTCATCATACGATTCCCCGGAGCTCCCTGGCAGTCCCGGCAGCATGCTTGTTGTTTTTCTTAGCGCAAGATCTGTCGTAAGATTGATCCTGTGTCTCACAGGCTCATAAGGGAAACAGTCATTGAAATGACTTGAATTGCTGCATGATGGATCGCATGAACAAAATAAACAGCACGATCTGCACACGATACGATGGAACATATGTGCTGCACATCTGATCATAAGATCCGATTACAGGAGCTGCGGGATGGCGCATCGGATCTTATCTTACTAAAATAATACACGATTTTCACAAGATCCATCTTACGACTCATCGAAAATTGGGCAATCGGCCCAAAATTGTGCAGGTGTATGGCCAGCATTAGGGATGCAGGGAGGGGGAGGTTAGGTTTAGGCACTACCGGTGGAGGTTAGGTTCAGGCACCAGGGAGGTAGGGTTAGCGTTAGGAGTACTTACTATGGATGTCAGGATTCTGACTGTCAGGATGTCGATGTTGGGATCCCATACCCATTCCCTGCACCTTGTGTATTTCTGGACTCTTGATACCTGTACCTGTGCAGCAGTATGCTGCTATTGTTACCTCCATTCAATTGTGATATTACAGCTCTTGATTTAGTCTGCGTGAGGAGTAATGTTATTCGGCCACCTTGCTTCACTATCACTCCAGTTACTACAGCTAGTCCAAGGAGCCCTGATCTGAATCTCAATCCTCCTAGTGCCGTGATACTTACACAGTAGTTTACAAAATTAATGCCGAAGTAATTCATTGGGTGTCGGGAAGGCAGCCAATCAGTAGGTTATTCAGGGTTGTAGCCTACCAATCCAATTTATTGTGCAAAGTTGTCATCTTCTTTTAAAGGTTGAGGCTGTAAGCTCAGATGCTCATATACAAAACAATGTGCTTCCTTGTGGATATTTAATAGGTACCTGGTTCTTCTCTTACCCCACCTTAATTAATGAGGAATACTGGATCTTAGGAATGTGTTAAGCAGTCTACCGCCGCATAATAACTTCATACATTTATTAATCCTTTCTGGATATTTATGATACGAACTAGAATGTCTTTTGAAATAATCTTTATCCGGTCATATGACCTGCATCAGACTAGTATATAGTTTAAGTGACACGTCCGTTAAAGGAATTGAATAAATCAGTTTTATATAGAAATGTATTCTTTTTACAGGGTAGGGTATGAAATCCTGGCTGTCGGGATGCCATTAGTCAGAATACTGACAGCGGCATCCTGACAACCAGAATCCCGACACCAATAGGAAGTATTTTACTACCCTACCCTAACCCCTACCCTAACTCTAACCCTCCCTCCCTGGTGTCTAACCCTAACCCCCCCTAGTGCCTAAGGCTGACCTTGCCCTCCCCTAAACCTAAGACCCCCCTAGTGCATAAACCTAACCTCCCCCTTCCTGCACCCTAATCCTAACACTTTTACCCCAGTGCTTAACCCTAACCCTGCCCCTAATTCCTAACCGTAACCCTGCTACCTAACCCTAACCTCCCCCTAACACCCCGATACTTACCTTCGGGATGGTTGTAGTGATACTGGTGCCGATATCCCGACATGTTGGGATTTTGGTGCCGGTATTCAGACCGTCGGAATCCCACATGCCAGGATGATGAAGACATTCAGTTTTTACATACAGTGTTGCTACATTATTAGATCATTCCTGTACATAACTAATACCATATACAAGTGTCTGGTTAAAATGTGATAACACTGAACATTGATCATTGTTTATTGATCTTAAATTCAATTTAAATAAAAAAAAAATTATGTCACACAAAAATAACCTTTTAAGGACTTTTTATTGCTGACCAAAATTGACACTCGTGCAGCACACACAGTTGCACTTTAGATAATTTCCAAATAGTACAGTGGAGACACTAAGGGGTCTATTTACTAAGCAGTGTTAGGAGAAGTGAAAAGTGATAAGGTGCCAGCCAATCAGTTCCTAACTGCCATCTCACAGGCTGTGTTTGAAAAATGACAGTTGGGAGCTGATTGGCTGGCACCTTATCACTTTTCACTCTTCACTTTTCACTTCTCCTAACACTGCTTAGTTAATAGACCCCTTAAAGAGTGTTCTAAAAGGCAGGAGATGAATCAGTTGCACCTGGAAAAATGGACAGTTGGTGTTCACGTCTAGGGGCCTGACTCAGTAGTGTACACACGATTGCCGATGCAGAACAAGTGATTGTTTGCCATTGCACATACATGTAAGCCGCACAGTGGAATCCATCGCAGAGTTAGTGACAGGCTGTCAGCGGTTGGGGGTGGTGACCATTGTGTGGTTGGAAAAACACAGATGTATCTGACTGTTTGAACGCCATTTCATGCGCATGCATAAATGGGCTACTGCGATTGCACAGGCAGCATGAGAGCTCTCTGCGTGTGGGGAGACTTGCATGTCTGTGGTTGTAAATGCTGCATACTACTCCAATGTGCGTTGATGGTACCGATGTTTATGCAGAAGAGCGACCTTGGATTGATATGAGAAAGCAGAAGTGGGAGTCTTTATCCCGGCTGAGCTGTGGCAAGCATTAGCATATATTCGCAGCTGCGTTCCATACAAAATCGCAGCTGTAATTGCAATTGTGTACACTACTGAATCAGGCTCTAAGTTCAGTACAGTAAGGACACGCATACGTCAGTGTGGCCCAATGCAGATGCATCCTGTTCAACTGTGGATGTCTCTTTAAATATGCTTTTATAAGTCTTGGTGCAGAGGAACCCCAACAGCTAAGTTACATTGCACAGTTGAGTCTATACCAGTTAAGCCTTTCAAAAATGCTACTTTGCAATAAATCTTGCTGCTGTCTTGATCCATTTATTTAAATGTCATTTAGTGACGTGGCTCAATAAGGTGCCATCATTTTATAGGATTTCTAATTTTCTCTAAAATTGAATCATTTCAATGATGAAGACTGCGATATGTAGTTATGTGACCAGAGGCCACAAGGCTGCAGGTCACAATCCCAAAGCAGAATGCTGGCTAGGGATTTATGACAGGTATCGAGATACTGACACCTGTCATAATCCCAATGCTGGAATCCAAGACGATGCAGGCCCGAATGAGGTAAGTTCGGTGCGCCCATCCTCTTAGCCATGGGATAGGTTTAGGGCACCCCGGGGGCATTTAGGGTTAGGCACCCACCCGGGAGGTTTAGGTTTAGGCAAAGGGGGGGGTTAGGGTTAGGCACCCTGGGGGTGAGGTTAGGGTTAGGCACCCCACAAGGGGGGTGGGTTTAGGGTGCAGGGAAGGGGGGTTAGGTTCAGGTACCCCTGGGAGGAGGTTAGGGGTAGGCACTAGGGAGGGAGTTTAGGGTTAGGCAGCATTAAAGTAGGGTTAGTGTTAGGGGTGGAGAGGGGACGGTTAGGGTATTTACCTTACGCTGTTGGGATTCCTCCTGTCGGCCTCACAGAGTCAGGATTTGAACTGGTGACTAAACAGCCGCCGGCATTACAATCCCATTCTGGAGACTTCCTGGGATGGTAATTAATATTTTTACTATTTCATAAATAGAGTGTTTATTTCAATCAAATATATATTAACCTTAGGACATGTGCACCTCCATATACACAAGTACAAATGCAAGTGGTCAGACACACACAAACGCATATATATATATAGCAAAGAAGGTGGGTGTCGAGTTAGCAATAATGGCGAGCTAGTAATAAACTCGAAACGTTAACCCAGTGACCTAGATTTGGCTGTGATTTATTTAAGCCCAGAGAGTGACACCCACCTTCTTTGCTGTTTATCCTCTATGAGTGTGCACCACGGCAAGTATGCCTTTTGTCATAGGAGTGCCTGCACCATGTGTATTTGTTATATATATTTATAAAAACATTTATGTTTAGACACATTTTCATTTTAAACTCTAAATGATCCCCTAAATTACAGTATGTAACAATATTTTAGATTGATTTTAAAGAGTCATTTATTTGTAATGTGTGTATTTTCTCATCTCATCTTGCTGGTTACTTTTTGAGACTGTTCACTGTTGCCATTCTTTTTTCTTGTATTTTTGAAAGCAATATTGTCCTCATTAGATGCAGCTAATATGAATTTAGAATTGTTCAACCAAACATTTCTACAGTAGCAAAGTTTATTGGGAGAGAGGCTGAAGTTTTGAAGCAAAATGGTTAAAATAGTAAAAAAAAAGAAAAAAGAAAAAGAACAATATAGAAAGAAAACATTGGCTTTAAATTGCAAGCTACCTTACTTAGGGTCTGGTCCTGTGGAGTGAAAATTGAATAAGTGCTTTTTAGTATTGCTAAAAGCTAAATTAATAATCAAAGATGAATGATAAAGACTGAGAATAGATTGTCAATAAATGATAAGTATTACAGCTAAAATACTGTCATCTTGCATGTTAGTTGTTACCTTCCATAGTAATAGAACAGCGAATTGGTTATTGGACTCACCACATGACATGTAACAGGGTGAGAGTTTAGAAAATGTGACAGTTTTCTCACACTTTTTAAACTTGGCCAATGTAATAGAGTCCGAGAACAAAGCAAAAGAGCTCCAGCTTCTATCTATATTATATATATATAGTCCAAATAGGTCCACACTCTCGTCTTCAATAATAAATTGCTGGGGTGACACACCCATATGGGATCACAATAATCCTCTTCATGCAAAAGTTGAAAAAAAGGGGGGTAGCACTCACCAGTCTTCTTAAAAACATCTCTTTATTACATCTCAGTAAAAATGTTACAGCATTTCAAAATCCGACGTTTCGGTCCTGTGCATGGACCTTTGTCAAGGTTAAAAATCAAGTGAAGTACAGCACATATATACCCATGTAATCAAAGAACTCCTCCCCCAATCACTAACAATATTTCACCTGTTGAAAACAGCAGATAACTTTAACCAAATAATCATAGCAGCTAAATGAAATGCTTCTACGATAAGCATCATGTGAGGTCAATAAAGTAAAAAATCTACTATTCTCATACATTTCAACAATAATGTGTAGCCCTGCTGGCGTGCATCTCACTCCTTCCACTTCCTGTGGTTTGAAACACACTGCATCTAGTTGTCAAGGTAACCAGAACACAACTTCTCTTCTTAAGCGCGCTCAGTGCTGACGTCACGCGTGCAGAGTAGGGGATAGGAAAAACTTTATGGGCCGGGTCACCTGCTGCATTAATCATGCATGAGGGCCAGGATCACCTGATTAATACAGCAGCGCTGGCACAGGGAGGCCAAGCCTGTCATGGGGGGAAGGGAGCAGTCAGAGCTGAGTCAGAGAAGCTCCGGCTGGGAAGCCTCCCGTGCCCCTCCCTCCTTAAGCCGGCTCTGCTGCAAGTCATCATAGACCCACTCTGCCTCATCACTGGTGTGAGTGGCATTGCACAGCTGCAGTTCTCCTGGGTGGGTACATTAGTTGGAGGACTCACTTCTCGGCAGGACACTCCGCTTGATGTTGTCTATCATGCAAAAAAAAAATTGCACTGGTGATGCGCTAAGGGGGCGGGGCCATATTTGACAACAGGCCCCACAGAGCAATCGGCCCACCGGGAATCTTCCCGCTAAAAGTAATTGCCCCTGCTTCTAGTAGTGGTCTAGATGAGTAGAAACTCTAACAAGGCCTAAAGCTTTACCTTCTCTCCCACATACAAAACAAATGGTGCGATAAAAATGCACAATATGAACAATAACGATATCGACCATATCGTTATCATTCAGATTGTTCATTTTTTGGTGCCTACCAACCCTCAAATGACCAGCAATGCACGGGCACATATAGACAATAACAATATCGACCATCACCCATGCATGCAGGCCAACCTGGTCGATATCAACCAGGTTACATAGGGACCCATGATCGTTGATTGCAGGTTGCTGTACCATCATTGGTGGTGTGCTGCATGAACAGTAATGATCATCCAGCACACCAGGAAGGTGCAGGACGATCAGTCAGCGATATTGTTATCACTGACTGATCGTACCGTGTGTACGCACCATATCTCCTAGGGTCCTGATCTGAATCTACAAAACCCCAGGAACAGGACAAACATCTTACTAAAGGCTGAACATTAATTTTTCACCAATTTGTTAACCTGATTTTAGAACATGTTGAGTATAATGTTTTCCTACCCAGGTTAGTGAACTATGAAAGTTAATAATAAGCATAGATGAGCACTTTAAATAATCTGTACATAGATCAACCCAACTACAAGAAACCCCACCCACCAGACTCACTAGCACCAACCACCACTAAAATATAGAGATGTGCAGTTCAGTTTTGGCTCTGATTTTCCCACCAAGTTTGGATCTCAGAAAAAGGCAAAATGGCATTTTCAAGGACATTTTGGAAGACATGTCCATGGAAGAGGACATTTTGCCTTGTTCTGAGATCTGAACTTGGCAGGAAGATCTGAGCCAAAAACGATCTGCTCATCTCTAATAAAATAATGAACCTGCAGCCTCATAAAACAGCTTACTTAATGGTTGATGTAGCCAACCAATGAAATTTGTGGGAAATAAGGGAAGACTGATCATACTATGTAGCCTGCATTTTATTAATTGACTACTTTTAATAATTAAGCCTGATTTAATGCTGATCATACCAAACGTGTGGGGTAAATTTTTACTTTTCTTTTTTAGGGTTTTTTATTTTTCTTTACCGCTAGAAATATCCGATAAAGGGAAATGGATAGGAAGAGTACACGTTGAATTTTTCATGTGGAATCAAATTTTTACATATAATAAAATTATTTTGATGAACGGAGTGGAGAGGGCTTGTTTTACTCACCAAAGTTACCTACTGTGCTCAGTTATATTATCAAAATATAAATAAGTAAAACAATGTGGAATAAAGAAATAGTCCACAAATATAATAAGGGTTAAGTCATACACCTCAGGCTGGGACAATGCAGCAACAATTTTACATGGCTCTGATTGAAGTTGGAAAGATGATCATCCAAATTGCTGCCATTTGGGGGTCATTACAAAAAGTGGAAGGTCTTTCTATAGTAAGATAATGTACTCTAATACTGTAGTTTAAAGGTGGTAACTTGCACAACATCAGTATATGTCTTCAAAAGTGGATTCATTATGCGACCATGGAGAAATTATATGTGCCTAATCGCCAACAGGCGAGTACTGTACCATATTGTAGAATAAAGTGGTACAGTATTACTTAGGTGTATCAGAGTCAGAGATACAGTACAACATGTATGTTTTATCCAGTAGTTTCTCCAGATAACCAAACAGAGCTTATTTGAGCTAGACTAACATACTTTTTCTTGTCATTGTGCAATTTAGAGTGCTCAAGGTTAATTTTATCTTGAGTTCTTACATTAATTAAATATTTTTAAACAATGCATGCTCAGAAACATTATAAAACTGGTCATATGCATTCTGATGCAGCCATTTGCCATAATCATGAAATTCCCAAATTTGTGGTCAATTTGACCTCACACAGGGAAATAAAAATGTATAGCAATTATTTGTTCTTGATGACCAAAACCTTGTGAATATATGGTTATTATATAGTTTTCCAAGGAAATTATTATTCATTAAAGCTATTTTGGAAGTGGAACACAGCTGGTCAAACATGTACATTATTGGGGCACATACAATAAAGTATATGCCTTCTAATAGGAAAGGAGAGTGGTAAGCTGGGTATACACTTGTCAAGTCCACCGGAGCTTCAACTACCAACAAGACTGTTGACACAATCCTACTGGAGACATGGTTGCAGATACAACACCCAATCTATGCAAACACACCTGTACAATTTTGCTGCAGATCTCCAATCTGTATCTGCTGAAAGGATTGTGCCACCATACAGACTCTTCCAATTTTTGGCAGAACGGCTACCAGTCTTAGTATGAGTCGGATGAAGCATTGAACAAACCAGTTGCACTTCTAAATTGGTCAGATGATTGGCGATCGGGACTCTTGATTCTTCAGAAGGTTTGAAAATCTTTTTACAAGACCAGACAACCAGGATAGGATGAAACCAGAGGTTGTGTGAGTGTACACACTCTACCAATGTTGGACCAACTGGTAGGTCAGAGGAAGGATAGATTAAGAATTGTGCAAGTGTGTACCCAGCTTTACTGTACATGTAGAACGTATCTTAAAAAAGAAAAGACAGACAGCCAGCTTTATAGGAAAACATTCATTTTTAGGTAATCAACATGGCCACCATCTGGGGGCCTGCAGGAACTGAAGTGCCAGGCCCAGAGAGGGAGGGAGACCGGGTAGCAGCAATGTGGATTTGCACCAGGCTGCTAGCTGCGTTCAGCCTGCTGAGTGAGTCTTAATTCTGTTTGAATCTGGTGCCCTGGAAGCTAGTCGGGCATGGAAAGACAGTGGTGGCAATTTGAATATGCGGTGCTGGGCTACCATCTGCAAGCCAATCAGAGACTCAGAGCTTGTGGACCAGCAGCCAATCAGTAGAGACTGCAGCGGCCACTCCTGATTGGCTGCTGGTCCACGGGGCTGTGATATGCCACCGCTGTCCCTCCATGGCTGGCTAGTTGCCAGAGCACCAACTGGAACCAGAATTATGATTCACTCAGCGAACTGAATGAATGCAGTGGCAGTGGGAACCTGCAACTCCATACTGCACTACAGTACTTCAGGCTCTATTTGGAAACCAGATGTCCAGGTTGAAAACACCACTACAGGAATATCCACACAGAACAAGGAAGGAAGACGAGATCACCAGTAGGTGCATATCCTGGTCTTGCAAACCTCTGGTGATACTAAGAGACTCCCAAAATCTCAAGAAGCATAGGGGATGTAGTACACAACCCCTAGCAAAAAAATCTGCTTTATAAAAGTACTTTCATTTCCCTGTTTATGTATAATTATTCTTGTTTTTTTTATCATTTTATCATCATATTTGTAAATATATTTAATTGAGAGGTACAAACTGCAGGTCTATAGAGTTATATAGAGAAATACATTTTGCATTATTGAGACACTGTTACTAAGGCTAGGATGCAGCAACAGGAGAAATGCGGTCAAACCCCGATAATGCAGGTTTGACCACATTTCCCTTATGCACCAAGCCCCGGAATGCATTGATGCAGTGGGTAACACCATGTTCAGATGGCGTTACCCTATAGAAGCCTATGGGCTTCTCTTTGGAGAGTGTTTTTGAGAGTGATCCAATCTGATCCCCTCCCAACACCCCCCCCACAGCGTGTGGTCATAGACCCAGTAGTCCCTCATTCGTAAAGGACAGCTCTTACCGAGAGAGCTGTCCTTTGTGATTTGTTCATGCATACCAGCGTAACTAAAACCTGCATGCATGCGAAGAGTGGCAGGATGCATCACATCCCAACTGCGATGTGTCATGTATCCTGCCCTATGCATGTAATACCATGGTACTTTCAAACATATTTTCAAATAAATGTTTTTTTTTTATAAATAAACTGAGGACGGATTTTTTGCACCAATGTATACTTCTTATATTTTTATTTACATGGATTATGACATAGGACCTGATTAAGACCTGCTCGCTAAGCTGCGGCCGCTCGCACTGACCGACAGTCGCCCATCTGCGCATGCATATAATTTGCAGTGCACGTGCGCAAGCCAGTCTCTCCAATGGGGAATCATGCGCTCGTAGTACACAGACTGCCCGGTACTTTGAGTGACAGAATGTACCATTTAAGGGTGGTAAATGGGGAAGGTGCTCGTGAACGGGGGAGTGGCTGAGCAAACGGAGGCGTGTCTGTCCAAATGAAGTTTTGTGGGTGTGCATAATGAGCAAAGATGCATCCTACTACACGTCACTTGGTCGTTTTTTACACTGACGAGCTCGCAGTGCTTGCGGGAGTGTAGAGTTCACCACAAGCGCTGCGTTCGCTTCTGATGGCCCTCGATGTACCAATGTTTTAAGACACTTCCTGGAGATGATGTGCGCTAGTGGGCGTGTAAAGACACGCTAATGGCTATCTACATTGACTAAAGTGATCACTCGCCAAGACATAGTGGGAGTGCTTATGCCTTGGCGTGCGATCGCCTGCCATGCTGTCACTAACCCAAATTTGCATATGATAGGTGCGAACGGCCGCAACCAGTGACTGGGTCTCAATCAGGTCCATAGTTCCTTCCCTGTGATCTCCTATATTTCTTTATTTGTATAGTTTCATATATTAGAATTAATTGACATGTTAGATAATAACACCTATAATAACACCTATCATTCACAGTCCAAACTTTGAGAATTTTTGAACTGGTTTATGCACAAATTGATGCCTCACTGTAGCTCCACCCACATAATCCACAGCCGTGCCCACCTCTGCCCCCCCCCCCCCGGGTGGTCTTGCCTATTTTCTCAGTACCGAGCTCCACAATTTCTGATTGGAGCCCTGGTGGTAATCAATGTATATTGGCTAAAAAAGTGGACTGTTCACATATAGAAGACTTTTCACATTTCATTTAATTGATACATTTATTATTTGTCTATTTGAATTGATTAACTCTAGACTTCACACATTCCTTTTTAATTTTTAACTATGCTAGCATAAAGTTTTCATAAATCGTATCTTCCCCATAAAGATACAATATTATTCATATATATTTTATATCACTTTAATGCCTGTTTTAATACGATTACATTTACTTTTTTCACAGCCAACAAAACTTTGATCATATTTCACAAGAAACTGTATTATATTAATGTGTGAGTTACGTTACCATTGTGTTTAAAATGTTCTTTCATTGCAGAGACAATAGGAACAATAAGGAAGAATCAGTACCCTAAACAGCAGAATATTTTTAGGTTGAAAACAAAATGATCTTTTCAAAGGATTTAATTCTTGCTCTGTAATTAAAGGACAATGGAGGATGTTATTTGGCAGCTTATCTACTGTTTTGTCACTTATCTGAAGCAGAATCGCGGTTTCAATTGAAAGATGAACCTGAAATAGAAGCTAAAGGCCTAATTCAGAGTCGCATGGCATTGCAAATATGAGCTCTGTTAGCGCAGTCAGATATTTGAGGTACTGTCCGCACACTGGGCCTGATTCAGACCAGTTCTCAAGCGGGTCGATGGCCGGGCAGTGCGCACGTGCGAGCCACGGAGCGAGCGAGAAATCACTCGCTCCGGTGCTCGTATCCAAAAGGGGCGGCTGTCGATGTTGATCGACAGCTCATCCCGCTTGGTAGGTGGCCCGTGGGGGGGTGGCTGGCCAAATGGAGGCGTTCCCGAAAGAACGCCTGCCATTTGGGGGCATCCCCACTGACATCACGAGTGATGGCAGTGGTGATTTTCTGGCTCCATTAGTGCTGGAAGCTCACTGGGGCTTGCGACGGACGAGACCCTACCACAAGGGTCTCGTCGCAAGCATTGTTGCAAGCTTGATGGTCGCGATGGTCGCGACCATCATCTGGCTGCTCGCTAAAGCTGTGGGTGGTCACCCACAGCTTAGTGAGCGGCCAGGAGGCTGAACAAAAAAAACATGCGGCCGCCCTGATTTAGAGCGAGCACTTGCATTTTGAGAGCGCCTCTGAATCAGGCCCTCTGCGCATGCCTCCCAATTTTTACTGCACAGTGGGCCTGATTCAGACTTGGGAATAGAGTAAGAGTAACTGTGTACCTGCACAAACCATGTTGCAATGCAAGGGGTGCACACACATACTTTTTTTTGCATGTGGGGTAAATACTGTCTGCTTTTGTATGTAGCCCACATAAGCTGTCTTATTACTCTGCAATTTAGATGTCAGTTTGGAGTCGGACACACTCCTTCCAAATCTAAATCTCTCTGCACGTTACATCTGCCCCACCTGCAGTACAGCATGGTGTTACCAAGATGCACAGTTACTGGCTCTATCTTACTTTGTTCCCAACTCTGAATCATGCCCAGAGACACAGAGCAAATTGGGAAGCAATAGGTATGGATTTCAGTGGACATTGCTGAGAAGTGACAAGGGTGGCTAGGTAGACAGGGGTATGTCGCTGTCAGCGGCTGCATCTAAAGACACACAACTGCTCTCACAGTACGACATACTCAGATGAAGAAACTGCACCTGCCATTGGTCTGATGTATGTTCCGATGGTGCATCCGATGGTGTATCTAAAGATGCACCTGTCACAGATTTTCACAGCTGCAAGATTCTACACATGGGCATCTCAGTTTCTTTGTTACTCAGAATCAATTTACTTTAAAAAAACAGTATTAAGTTACTTTAGAGGTGAGCAGAACTGTGCCAAAATTTCAAGAAAAAAATTATTGTATTTTTAAACTTACATTTCATGGACGTCATTGTCTAATACAAGAGATGGAGTAAAGCTTGGTTGATAACATTTGATTCATTCTGCTGTGTTGGTGTAGGATTGGAAACATTTGTGCCCAAATTCTCCAAATGTGCAAAATGTCACAGTCAAATGTGTAATGAGCAGGACTGACGCTACCACTAGGCAACATTAGGCAGCTGCCTAGGGCGCCAGGATTTGAGGAGAAGTGCTGAGATCGAGCAGTGGATAGATATAGTTCATCAACAAGGGATCTGCACCAGTAACACTCCCATAGGCAGTGCAGATGCCCCCCAGTTCCCCATTCTGTTACATGGGAGCAGCATCTATAGTAAATTCTTCGTCTCCCCTATGTGATGTCACTGAAATGACCCCCTCAATGCTGTGCTGGTAGAACCTACATTGTAGTATTCACGACCTAACTGCTGGCTGACTGAGAGCACTTAGAAGGGTGCACAGCCTACATTGATGGTCAAAAATGGCTCTACCATTGATGGCCAATGGTTTCAAACCATCAGTAGAAAATTGACGGTTGAGTCATAGATGACTACATGCTGTGCATGCACAGACCATCAACATCGGGCCATCACCACTGTTGTTTCGCAACATCAGGCTGCTGCAGCCAATGATGTGGTATTAGTGCCAAAAACACTAACCCTCGTCCATAGACCATGGCTACAAACCTATCAATGTTTGATGGCTATCCCTATGTAGAGGTATGGAGCCTGGAAGCAGAGCATCTCCTTCATAACAAGAGATCCTGTAGCTACTGACTGGGGCTCTGGGTCTCATAAGGCTGGTAATGGATAAATAGTGTAAGCTGTAGAGCTGTTGTATATACTGTAGCATTAGTAAATATATTATTAAATTAAAGCAGCTATGTTTACAAGTACATAAAAAAAAGGACTCAAATAAATCATAACAAGAAGTCTATGTTGTCTATATATTGTAATAACTTTTTCTTTGCTTTGTTTTTCAAAATCTAAAATGTAGAACATTTTTTAAAAATAAACCTTCTAGAAATTCTGCAGTGGAGCCTGGACAGTGTTTTGCGTCCAATATCAATGCATCTTAACTGTAGCCTTGCCAGCCAGCCAGGAGGAGGTCCTTTAAGAGTTAAGTTTTTTCAATGCACAAGTGTAAAGCATATGAGTTGCTGCAAATTGTGTATTGGGGGGAGGGGAGTTAGACTAAATCTTTGCCAAGAGCACCAATAAATTTTGAAGTAGTCTTGGTATTGAGGCAAATAATTGTGAATGTTTGAAAAATTGCAGTAACAATATGTAATTCTCAAATTAACGCAACTAGGTACATTTTGATAGATTCAGAAAAGTAATTGTCTGGAATCCATGTATGCATGAAGCTTTACTGACTACTAAAGCAGTAAAGATGACCTACTGCAGAACTAATGAGACAAAAATACAATAGCGATTTGTCAGCTATTGCAATGTGTATATTGTCAGCTGGCCACACTAATGGTGCCAAAGTGTAGACAGACCTGGAAACTGAAATATCAGACAGAGCAACTTTATCTTAACATGTGTGGTGAAATGTAAGCATTACATCAATCTTGCATTAATGTAGGAATAGGTGAAACATGGTGCTACAATGGTTAGCATTGCTGACTACATAATTGTAGGTTAATTGGTTGATGACTAAAACTGAATACAAGGCAATGTTATGTGAGTGTTTAGTGTATGTAACCATGTAGTATGGAATTTAGACTGTAAGCTCCAACAGGTCATTGCCTGATGTGAATGATCATATAATTATTAGTCTGGTTCTGAATTGCACATACATACATGTGGATCTTGAGATTTTTTGCAATCTGTGCATGCATCATGGGCTGCACACGCAACTTAAAGCACTTACAGGTGATACTGAGTGGGCCGCCATTTTACACAGTGCTAATGCATCTTTATGCTATTGCTGCAGCCAATGGGTTTCGTACAGAGATGCCCACTAATCCGTCGCTTTGTTTATTAAGTTGCAGCATCAGCCGCACATCAATCGCAACATCGAACATTTCCCTACCCTATGGAGGCACAGAATGTACGGCTAAATGTGACCGCTGCTATCAGTGAAACTGCTGCAAAATCCACAGTTGGTGACCGCAATATGCCAGCGTCTGGCTAGCAACCCCCCAGTTACCACCCAGGAATGCCCATTGAAAGTACCTCTCTCTTTGCGGTCTACGTTTGTGCTGTGGCTTTCGGTGGTAGCCATCGGAAAGCATGCACAGTGCAGCTCGGACGCATGTGCAGACTGAAAACATCAGCCGCTTGCGTATTGCATCATCTTTGCTTCTACCCCAGACTCAGTCCCTATATGTACAGCTCTGATATAGTGGCACTATTACAATAGCAAAAGAATATACATAAATACAATCATAAGGAACATAAGGAACTGAGAGCCTGATTCAGCAGCGTACGCAAAGGCGATTACGCACGCAGATTGAGCAATTGTTTACAGTGTGATTATGGTTGCACAGAGGAATCCATCGCAAAGTGAATGACAGGCTATCAGTGTTTGTGGATGGTTATGGGGAGCAGTCGGAAAAAAGCAGGCGTGTGTGTCTGTTTGAACGCTGTTTCATGGGTGTGCGTAAATTAGCCACTGTGATTGCATACGCAGCCTGAGAGCTCTCTACGTGCGGGGAGACTTGCAGTGTTTGCGGCTGGTCAGACTTGCTGTAAAGGCTACGTGATTGGCCGATTTTCATCGATGGTACCGATGTTGTTTATGCAGAAGAGCGACATTGGACAGATATGAGAAAGCAGCAGTGAGATTCTTTATGCTGGCTGAGCTGCGGCAGGCATTTGCATATTTTCACAGCTGCGTTATGTACCAAATATCAGGTGTGTTCACATTTGCTACACTGCTGAATTACTGTTGGATATAAACTAAAATTTGTATTATTAAAAAAAATAATAAAATTAACAAATAATTGTTGGGACAATTAGTGGGCAAAATCGGATCAGATGTTCTACAAAAATCAGTAATTCTGCTTAGCTTTGTTGTGCAGGTGAGTGAAAATCCGCTGTTTTCAGCCACTCTCTACAAAAACAGGTTAAAAGATCATTTACACCGAGGACTGTGCCGCAGGCAAACTGCTTTTGATCCTTCTTAGAAATGCAGCTGTCACAAGGATCATTGGTCATTGATCCCTGCAACAACTGCTCCAGTCCATTCGCACATAAACACGGTTAAAACTGAAAAATACTTAAAATGCTGTTTGCATCATTTTGAGAAATGTTAGTTAACCTCTTAACTGCCATGAACAGAACACATACAGTATGCCCTGGCAGCACCACTCTTAGGTAGACAAATGAGCACTTTTCACATTCTAATTTTATGCATCATCCAAGTAACAAGAAATGTATTTGTTACATCAACATTCAACCTGTACACTGTGACCCGGAACCTGCTTCCAAACACCAACTTTTGTAATATTTATTTATTTAACGTGATATTATTCAACAAATTTAGCCATAGCCACTGTTATCACACACATCAATAAGACATGGCACAGCTCACATCTTCATTTATATACACAAATCAATAGTGTAAAAGTAAAAGGCAGTCAGGATAACAAGTAAAACTCTCAATAAGCACATTCTATATCAATAACATCAACTGATATTTATACTTCCAAAGTTAAGTGATTTTCAATAACTTTAAATTACAAATAGAGGATGCTGTAAGTCAAATCTAAGTTCACATAGAACAAGGGCAGACTGGTTTTAACTAGTGGATTCAGGTGAAATAATTGCATTGTGGATATACATGTATTTGTAATCTTTTTTGTAATGGGCTTCAATTATGTCTCTATAGTTGTGCTATAGAGTTGAGGGGATGTTTCCCCCCCTTCTCAGAGCTCTTAGTGCTGCTCTTAGCCTGCCCCACCTGCCTCTTACCCCTGCCTGCAGCCCACCAACAAGTCATATGCCAACCAATGTCCCTCTGTCCTCACCTATAGCTGCACCAGCAAATACACCTGCCCTTGCATATACCACTTCTCTCCTTCCTCTCCTCCACTCAAATTGCCTGGACGAGAACATCATGCAAGATGATCACACATGTGGTGACATGGGCCAGTGTCCATATTGGGTATTGGGATGCACACAAGTATCATCACAGCATACGACAGTGCACCTCTGCGCCATCGGAGGAATAGATTAATTGGTGGAGAAGAAAGAGGTTTAAAAAATCTGCACTATTGCTAGTGATCCAGTAAATGACGTGTCCAAAATGCTATATTTATGTGCTTTCAAATTTGTTTACTCTTGATCTAGTAGATTTTAACAAACTAACTACTCAATAGAGCCACCAATCAAGCACTCAGTCAACCACCAACCAATCAAACAACTATCCGATCAAAATACTAATCAACCAAACAGCCAATAAAATGTAAAGTTTTAAATAACTACTTTTTGAACAACATTTCCACTACAGTATATTATTAATTTGTCTATAAGAATTGCAGACTGGGTTTAACCAGTGACTGCATTGCGTTCTGCTTTATTACAGTTAAAATATTTTATGTTTTTGTGACAGTACTTAATTTGGTGCAATTGTGTCACCCATATGTCAATTATATATGCAGTAACTAAATAAAATTGTAATAAAAATTGTAAATTTGCCCCAAAATACTACTCAGATATTGTTACGATTCTCTCACACAGGAGAGATCGCAGGACTGCTGACCAGGGCTTGATATGATGGAGAAGTGGCAGTCCTTTCACAACTATGGCTAGCTGGAGTGTGGCTGTGGTAAATGACACAATAGGTATAGATAGGGTACACTATAATTAACAAATAGTGGTCTGGGTACATCTTGGGACTAAGGGCAGGAATGACCAGGACTGTAGTGAATACCAGGATAACAAGGCAAGACTAGACTGAACAAGACATCACTAGTGATGTCAGAAGTGGACTTCCTGCTCTATTAGAGCAGGAAGTCCACTCGGGCTTGCGGGAGCTGAGACCCTACCACAGGGATTAATCGCAAGCCCGATGGTCGCGATAATCGCGATGGACTCCAGGCCGCTTGCACAAGCTGTGAATGGTCACCCACAGCTTTGTGAGTGGGCTGGAGAAAAAAAAACACGCCCTGATTCAGAGTGAGCGCTCGCCAGCAGCAAGCGGCTCTGAATCAGGCCCAATGTACATAAATAGGGGTCTTAATAGAAGTATTTATTATCCAATTCTGCCAAATGCGAAGTTACTAGTAAAAGCTGAGTAAAATAGTAATTACAATGTACCATCATTAAAACATTTCTTTCTTGAAAAAATCAGAAGGAAACTTCTGCTCTTGGTTCTAAAATGCACTGGACATTATTTAAGCATACTCTACTTGCCAGGTTTTTTTGGTTCCCAGCGGGGAGATTCAGATGGTCACTGCGAGGCATGCATCAGGGCAATTTGCATAATTAGGCTCCTCCCCTAGAGCCACATTTCCGCAAATCTCAGGAATGTAAAAAGGAGTTCTTTAGGTCTGCTCAAAATTCAGGAGCCCTATAGACATACCAGGAGAGTAAGCAAGTAGGTACAGTATTTAACCATTTCAATGCTTAGCGGTTTTTACTATGTTTTTAGGCTATTTGGTCATTTTTGGACTGATTATATTTTGGTTCTGCACTCATATCCTACAAATTATAAATAGTAAAAGGGAAAGCACATGCTTTAAATAAATGCTGTCAGGTTCTGGATCACATTTTTATGTAGGTTGAAAATTTACTTGCACTCAAGTATAAGTTATAAATTTATACAGTAGGAAAACTATCGTCATGCCTATGTCTGCATGGAATGGGACTGTAATGCCGGTAGCTGTTTAGCCACCGGTTCAAATCCCGACAGCGGCTGACTGACAGGATGAAAATCCCAACAGAAGCAGGTAAGTATGCTAACCTCCCCTGTCCCTCCATAACCCTAACCCTCATTTAGTTGTGCCTAACCCTAACCTCACCCCGGGGATGCCTAACCCAAAACCCCCCTTACTGCTCCCTAAACCTAACCCTCCTAGGGGGGTGCCTAACCCTATCCCTCCCCCTTAGGAGTGCCTAACCCTAACCACCCCCCAAAACCTAACGCTAACCCTGCTAACTGCCCTAAACCTAACCCTCCCCCCCATGGCTAACAGGATGGATGCCCCAAACTTACCTCGTTTGGGCATGCATCATCCTGGATTCCGGCATCGGGATTATGATAGGCGAAGAAATAAATCATAGATCCATAGCCGGCGTTCAGCTGTTGGGATTGTGACCAGCGGCCTTGAGGCCGCCGGTCTCATAACTACATCACGTCTGCATGGTTCAGGAAAAGGAAGAGTGCATTAAAAAAATGCATATATTCACGCATATGCAGAGTTGAATTTTGAGATGCAACTGCATATTTACATATTAAGGACCCCAAATCATCTTTATTTTATCATGTCCCCAAAGTTCATAAAAACAGAGAAAGACCATCAGGTTGTCCGGTAATCACAGGCATAGAATCTTTAACTTATAACTTATCTCACTTCTTAGACCTAAAACTACAACCTTTCGTTAGAGAGCTAAAATCATACCTCAAAGATTCCACAAGTCTACTTAGATTGTTGAAAGATGGTTACCATCATATATTTGGCTTACAATAGATTTGCAGGCCCTTTATTCCACTATCCCACATCTAAAGGGTATCCAGGCAGTAGAGGAGACATTAAACACGTCAGAAGAATCAAATCATAAAGAAAGGGTATAAATCTTAAAAAGCATTGCCTTTATCTTACAACATAATTAGTTTCGATTTGAGGGGGAATTTTTCCTGCAAAGACAAGGGACGGCAGTGAGCACCAAATTTGCCCCATCATATGCCAATATATTGATGGGATCCTAGGAACGCCAATATATCTACAGGTCGGAATTCAATAATAATAATATAATTTTGTTCCGCCGATATATAGACAATCTTATTTTTATTTGGAAGGGCGATTTAGCCAGTGTTGATAGATTTCTAATATACATTAACAATAATGAATTCAAATTAAAATGTACTCATAAACAACATAAAGAGATAATTGATTATTTAGATATAGTCTTGGAAGGGAAATCAAATGGAAAAATAGAAACTAAAACTTTTTTCAAAGAAGTAGTTGCAAATAGCTTTATACCATCTTCTAGCTGCCATTTACCATCCTGGATCAACAATGTGCCATATGCCCAATTTTTGAGGATACGTAAAAATTGTAGTGAAGCGAGTCAATATTGGGAAAAGTCCACTATGCTAAAGTAAAGATTTGACGATAGGAGATATAACAAAGTTAGGTTAGTAGAGGCAATGAGAAAAGCTTCAAAATTGGAAGGAATGCTCTTCTACAAGAGAGAAATGGTCGAACCAATGATAGGAGTCTACAAGCTAGACCCATTATCACCCACTACAATAGAGAGAGCAATAAGATAAAAAGAATCCTAAGATGCCATTGGTCCACACTATTAAAAGATCCCATATTAGGCCCTGAACTTCCCAAAGAACCCAGAATGATTTTTAGAATAGCAACAATTATGAAGAGTATACTAGCACCAAATAGACTAAAAGTGGCGAAAAAAGAGATAGACAAAGAAAAAAAAATTCTAATGAAAAGAACAGGATGTTTCCCTTGTGGAAAATTTATATGCTGTAAGCATATGGAAAACAATTCTTTTGTTCTCCCTAAGGAAAATAAATATGGAATAAAACACACCATTAGAGATGTCATCACATGTGACACTACATTTGTAATATACAGAATCACATGCAGTTGTGGAAAAGCGTATATAGGGAAAACAAAAAGATCCTTAAAAATCTGTATCCAGGAACATCTGCGAAATATTCGTAATAAGATCTTAACACATAGTCTACCCAGACATTTCAAAGAGGTGCATCAATCAAATCTTAAGGGACTAACTTTTACAGCCTTGGAGCATATTCGGGCTATTGCTAGAGGAGGGAGCAGAGAATTAGAATATGGTTTGAGGATAACGGATAACACTGAGATCTGTGGGTTATCATTGCACAATCCTCCATAAGAATTTGTCTTTTCCAATATATCTAATCACAACTGAATATAATTTAGAGACTCTTAACTAATATAAGTGCCCTCTTTCATATACTTGTTGTGTGTTCTGTTCAATCCTTCTAACAGGGGATTTTTGTGAGGGGAGCAGCTGGTGGACTAACCAAGTATTGTCCTTTAAGATTTAGCTACATTATCTTAAGAGCAAACTGTAGGCATTGGATTTGCATATTTATATATGCCTGTTTTGCTACTTGTCATCAACATCAATGTACACTTGCAGCTATCTTATACCAGATGCAAGAGATAAGATGCACATCTAAAAGTTATATTTTTCCTTACATTACCACATCCTCACTTAACTTTGGTCAGATGTTTAGATTTTGTCAAATGTGCTCAGTTCGGAAGCATGTACAGTTTTAAGAACAATACATTTCACAAATAGGCATATGTATTTCAATATAAAACAAAAACAAAAAGAACCTCCCAGTGTAATATTTTTCAATCAACACCAACGTAACTAAGAAAAAAATCCACTTCTGTATAATGTGGACCCTTGCCAAATATAAAAGAAAATGCCCCTCAGGAAGAGCAATATACATGCTGCTCACGGTTAGACGAAACCTGTTGGATTGTTGTATGATTTTATTTCTGGAAGATCAGTTAGTGGTTTGGCCTCCTGAAACAAAGTTAGAATTTTCACATAAGCCTTTGATCTTTTTTAAATTGTACGTGCATTGTATGCTAGCTTAAATAAAACTATTTTCTATATACGGTATGCTATGCTGTTCCATCTTATACTTGTTTTGTGAATGAACTTATACTGTATGTGAAAATATTGATTTATCCTAATGTGGACTAGAAATTAATGACAACTTTGAAGCGTTTCCATGATTGGTTCAGATAGGCACTATTTTCATATACTGTATATTTGGTATGGGACCTTTGAGTTTTTTGTTGAATCACATTGCTGTTTATTGAAAAATATTGCACTAGGATTTGTTTTTTGCTTTATTTTTTTATTTCATCTTGACAGTGCAAGAATTGGGCTTCCCCTCTGATCTTTGAGGGATTGATGAACATCATGTTGTTTGAATTTGGATGATCACAAGAGCCACTGTTTTTTTTTTTCGTTTGTATGTTCAACCCGGTATCTACCCCAAAATGTCCATGATGTATCAAACTGGAAATTGTGAATTGTGGGCCTTATTCAGCAGTCCATGCTGATGTACTGCTGAATGCATATTCTTGACGGTCAGGAATCTGTGCAGGTGCATGACCCATTCTGCACATGTGCGGGTCTGCGATCCCTCAGGGAGACTGGCAGCAGACTGTTAGTGAATGACAGTCTGCTGCCATTTGTGCGCAGGGAGGGGGCGGCGATGCCCTCCATTCCCCATAATGGAGGCATGTCGCCATCAGTGGGGGGGAGGGAAGAAGCCAGGATCTTCGTCGGCTGATGGAGATTTCCTGGATTCTTCCTCTCAACTGCGGTGGCTGGTTACAAGTCCCCATGGGTCACCTTAGCCAGCCGATGTTCCGCAAAGTATCCAATGCTGCACTGGACAACGCAGCTCAGATACGTAATGCAGCAGGAGGCATGATGTCTCCTGTGTATTACCATATCTGCACAGACGGAATTGCAAAGCTGCTTGCGAGCAGCTTTGCAATTCCGTCTGAAGCTGAATTAGGCACTGTGTTTTTATTATTTGTTGTGCTTTGAGCTTTCACAAAAAAAATAGTCATCTGTATAGTACACTATATTACCAACTCTTAAATAGTGTTTTAATTAATCATCACCTTTTTATAAATTTTTAGCATATGGTTCTGGCATCAGAAAACACAAAACTGCTGTTTATTCAACTTTAGAGCAACTGTCCTGAAGAAAAGTAAAAAAAACACATCCAGCTGTTGATGAAAATATTTCTTCCAGTCATCCATCAGGACACGCATACGCTCTACTGAAATCGCATTATGGAGTCGGTTAACCAGATCATTTCAGTTGTGCAGCCGGATGAAACAAATGTGAAACACTCTTCCTTGTTTACTTTCAGTGTGAGACCTAAAATATTTATGATATATTAGCTGCAAAACCAGCCACTTGTATATTGAAGGTTAAAAGCCTGAGCTGTTGCTAATGATTTATACATGATGTGGCTTTGTTTCAACGTACCAAAAGCATGTGCTTTTAAATCAGATGATCAGATTTTACTCCTGACTTTAAGTTATTATAGATTTAAACTTAACTTGTGGGTTTGGTCTTTGTGGTTCAGCTGTGGTCACTATGACTGGTTTAACATTTGTTTTGTTCACATAGAGACATAGCTACTCTGCTTTAATTATTAAAGTTATCAGTAACATATTAAAGAGCCATATATATGAAAGCTAAAGCCAAGCATAAATTTCCTGGTTTATGTTTCAAGTCAAATTGATGCATTAGTGAGCAGTACCAGTGATTTTCAATAGGGACTGTGGTCTAGTGCAGTGGTTCTCAACTCAAGATTTCAAGTACCCTAAACTGGTTATGTTTTCTGGATTTCTGTCAGAGGAAACAGGTGGGACAATTACTGACCAAGCAACATAAATCAACTCACCTATGTATGATTAAAGATTTCCAGAAACCATGACCTGTTGGGGTACTTGGGAACTGAGTTGAGAACCACTGGTGTAGTCCAATTTACCAAGCTCTATAAAACTTAGCTTTCTAGGTTTTGGGTCCGATAGCTAAAGTTATCTTAAGATGGTGTTTGCCATTGTAACCCTAGCTTTGTTCTGCGTTTGCAAGGCCAAGATGCTGCTTATGACCAATGTCGGAGCCCTCAGTAAAGTGATAGCAATCTGTCTTACTTCACTGCAGATCTCCTAGCTGGGACAGGTTCCTATTAAATCTGCTGCCCAGAAACATTTGTTTGCTAAAAAATGCTGAAAAAAATAATGTCATATTGCTGCGTTATGTACTGTAGCAATAAGTAATGATACTTTCGGGGCCCCTATGTCACTAGTGATGAATAGGTCTCTAAACAAGATGTCAAACTTTTTGAACTTCTCCCATACAGGTGAGACAATTACAGGATTGTTGCACATGCTTAGAGAAGATTTCCTGAATTGGGACTCAAAAAGGAAGAAGGCTAAAGAACAGAAAAAAAAAGTTAATGAAGGAGCTTTAAAATGATTTTTCTCTTAACCTTATTTTTCTTTATAGTTAGAATTCAATTTTGTTTTTATCTATTACGTTTGGGCCATTTTAATAAATTTAGCATTAATGGACTGTTTTTCTTAGTTTCCTCTTTATAGACACTCTTTAAATAATAATCAAATGTTTATTTTGTTTTTTAATTGGTTTGTTTTCGTATGTTTTATATAAGAATGAGGTAGAGACTGATTTGAAGTAACCTTGGCATTCAACCATTTGCTCACCCAGCCTTTATACATTGGAGCATTTGTTCTAGTGCTACGTGTAGCTGCTGTGACCATTCAGTCTCATAGCAGTGGAAAGGATTAGGTCTGGGTGATGATTGTTGGCTTTCTAGACCTGGTGGGCAGTCCCAGCATTGAGTCCAGAAATTTCAGCCTGCTATGACCCTCTTGGAGACTTTCCCACCTGTTATTCAATTGCTGATTACTGTACTTCATGTGGTGTTGCAAACATATTTTATGACAGAAGAGGATGCATTATTGGCCATAAATCTTGCACATACAATACAGTGTCATCAGACTGCCCATGTTTTGTTATTCTGAATAAGGGTACAGTTATGGCTTCTTCACTGGATAATCTGTCCTCTGATATATTTTTTTTACTGCTGCATAACTTGATGTTAGCAGGAGCACTCAGATAAAGACAGATATCTGTAGATTCATAGGGTACCAGAGTGCCCCACTTTGTAGAGGGGCTGGGTACTGGGAAGATATACCACCATCATGGAGGTATGGAGTGTGCCTGAGTATGGGGACCTCAATAGCGATGGAGTCCTGACGGGCCACAGATCAATCTGTGTGCCAATGGCCCCAGGTCCAGACAACGCTTGGGTTGCAACCTTACCCCAGGCAGTGTGTAAAGAGTGGGGTAATAATTGGGATGGGACGTGCTTCGGGTTGTGGGGATGAATGGGGGATGATTCTATATTGGTGGGGGGGTGGAGAAGGGGGGTGAAGGTGCTGCATCATAAAGTAGAGGTACCTGGTCCTACTGATGATTAGAACTAAAATCGTTCCATTTTAGTGTGTAAAGAGTGGGCTGGTATTTGCAACAGGACATAGCCACCCACTCAAACATACTTGGCCTAGCACACAGTACTGGAGCTTATGGGATCTGCTGGTGGCACTGCTGTGAAATGTTGACAGTAGCAAGAAGTTTTGCATAGTGGCAGAAGAGATAGTGTCACTGGTCATGGCCAAATTTAGGTGCATACAATCTAATGTCTCTGGCAAAAAGTGATTGAGTTGGGGCTGCTCAATCAACATTGATTCAAACAATCCATGATGGATTTGCAAATTGTCTGTACCTGTTGATTGTTTCTGTTATGTATAGGTATTTTTGGTGAGTGGGTTACTAGGACTCTGCTGAGCAATCAGTCAGAACTAATAAACATCATTCAACCTAGATGATTCTAGGCTATTGAACATGAACATTATTGGCAACATGTTCTAAAAAATTCATTCAGCCACATGCATTTTTGGGTTCCAAAACTGCAGGATCTCCATTTACTTCAGCCAGGACCACCCATATGTAATATGACCCCCTTATAAAAAAATTGATCATAGGCCCACTACCCCTGAAGAGATGTTTCTTAAAAATGCAATACAGGTATTGCAATTTCTAATTAAAATAATTACATTTAGAGCAATTATTGTATAATGTTTTCTGGTGGGCAAAGCAAAAAACTAAATTTGTTAGATTAGATTAATTTAAAATTTAAAAGTACTGTAGTCTCCATGGGATATTGCTGGTAAAAAACATTCTTTTATTTACTCTATTTCCTGGAGCGCATACAGTTGCACATAATCCGACACTCAATCCAGTCTATCAGCCATGAGTACCCCTGAGTCTGTGGATGCCAGTGTTGGGAAAAATAACATTTGTAATATGAACCTGGCACTTCACAGTGGACTGCCCTTGAACAATGAGTCATTAAGCTTCACACTCTCCATGGCTCTAGCAGGGATCGGTATGAAATACCGCTGGATGCCGGAAGACCGGCACCAGTGAAGATCCCGACAGCAGCTAAGGTAAGTATTAACTATCCTAACCCTAATCCTCCCTTAGGGGTGCCTAACCTCCCCCCAAAGTGCCTAATCCTAACCCCCCTGTAAGTGCCTAAACCTAACCTCTCCTTCCCAGCAGCCTAAAATTAAGTGTTCCGGGGGGTGTTTAACCCTAACCCCCCCAAGTGCCTCACTCTAACCTCCCCTGTAAGTGTCTTAACCTAACCCCCCCTTCCTCACAGCTAAAACCTAAGTCTTCCAGGGGTTCGCCTAACCCTAAGTTCCCCCTGGGAGCACCTAACCCAACCCCCCGCCACTGTCCGCGCCCAGCTTACCTTCAATTGGGATGCTGAGCATCGGGCTTCCGGCGTAGGTAAAATGACAGGAGTCGGGATTTCGCCTGTCATTCAACCCTTTATTGGGATTAGACAGTCGGGATGCCGACGGTCGGCATTTAGACCGCCGCCATCCTGACTGCATACCCTCTAGCAAAAAGAAGAAACAATGGAGGTACATTCTTCCAATTTTCTCCATTTAGACTCCATGCAGTGCTTGGCACAAATGGGGCAGTTTTAATATTCTGTACATTTGAATGAGCAGTGAATCAGTTAATAAAATAATTTCCTTATTTCAAAATATAATAAATTCCATACAAATATTAAGTATCATAGCTATATTTTGTTCTGGACTTTTTTCCTGTAAAAATTTAAATTTTTATTTAAAAATTACTCACTTAAAAAAAAAAGAATTGGTTAATAAAAATAATATCTCTCCTCCAATATATATATTTTTTAGTTTCTTGGAAAGTGCACAGATCTCGGTGACTGCCTTAGGTTGAGTAAAATAAGAAATTTGTGGAACTTTCATCAGAGGCTGACACAACTCTGTATTCTCTACAAGAAGGCTGTCTAATATCATTTCATTTTGTGAGTCATTATCACCAGTATCAGCATATTGTATACAGATTGTTTTTTAATGTGAACAACTGTAAATTGCTGAATGCCTACTGTATATTTTTGTACTCTACATACCTTTAATAAGGATGCATACTGTATGCAACACAAACATTTGCTTTAGTAACACTAACACTGGAATTGCTTTTTTTTTTGGGCTGTACCACATTTTTTTTTGGTGGCAAACTGTTATCACATCCGTACACAGGGCCTGATTCAGACCCGGACGCAAGTGGCCGTACGGTCGTCCACCGTACGAGCAGAAATATTTTAATGCAAGCGCTCGCTCGTATGTTCGCTCGTAGCTAACCTTCCGTCCCATATTCTCCCAACCCCTCCTCTAGCTAGCGAATGTTCAAAATAGTGAGCGTCCGTCTCCTCTTTGGTTGCAGGGAGTGCTCGCACAAGTCAATTCCGGAAGTGGCCCTGTCAGTTTTCGATTGCCTGCTATTTCATTCTGCAAACATACTTGAATCGATTACTGCAATCACTATATTAATTACCTTAATTGTTATTCACATGTTTGCAATCCTGGTTTGTTTTTCAATGTCAATAAACTTTATTCTTGTTAGTGTTTGTCATTTCTTCTGCAGAATACGTACGGTTTTACCAAGGGGATGGTTTTTCTAAATTAAAAGTTTGCTTGAATGCTACTATTGTTTTGCAGTTTTTTTTATAGGCAGATTTTACTACTTTAATATTTATATTTAAATTAGCTTACGCATGTCACTGCATCAAGCCTATCATAACTCACATTATATTTGTGAGGGTGTAGGTCACATGACTCATACAATAACCAATAGAATTGTTCCTGTTAATTTACAAAGTACATTAGCCAATCAAAATTTTTCTATGACCTTTATGTTTTAATAAAGGTCATAGATTTTTTGTGTACAAAAAAATCATTGCCATCATGAGAGCCAACGCTTTCTGTAGGCGGGAGCTACTGGTCCTCACTGAGGTGATGGACGAGAGAATTACGGACCATCCGGCCCCCATCACCAACCTCCGCAAGCGGAGGGCCTACGCGGAGGTGAGCCGCCGCCTGCGTTCCCTCGGCTATCGCCGAAATATAGGGCAGTTTGAACGCATTTTTTTTTTCTCATACCTGCATGTGCATGTTTACAGTATAGCCCTGTTGGTTTATTTTGGACATACCTGTGTGTGCATGTTTACAGTATAGCCCTGTTTTTTTTTTTGGCCAAAAAAAGAAAAGAAACTGGTAATTAAAAATATTTTTCTCCATCATTTAGGGGCAGAGTGGATAGTCAGACGTCGCAGACATGTGTCTCGTCCCCTATCCCCCACTCCCACCCAAACATCCCCTGCCCACTCTTCCCCAAATTCCACCTCCACCCCAGACTTTGCTGTCCTTCAGTCCCTTCCCTCTCCTCACATTACCATCTCTCCAACTTCCCCCTCCCCCTCAAACCCCCCCTTTCTTTTCCTCACCCTCCACTTCTGGCAACATCAGCCCTCCTCCTTCCATGAGGCACTGGCCCACCTCAGATGAGGAGGAATTCGGGTCTCCAGGCCCAGTCAGCAGTGTGACCGGTATGTTTAAATTTTCAACTATGGTTTTTGTTTGTTTTTTTTGTTGAAAATATTTTAATTTGGTTGATGTTGTCCTTTTGCCTGTGCAGTTCAAAATAGTAAAGTAGTTAAATTTTTATATATATATATATATATATATTTGTGAAACAATGTCAAGGATGTTTTCCCCTTACACATATGACACATGTCCAAACACTCAAACTTGTGACTTTCTTGTTTATGGTACCAACAAATGTTGTAGTTTTGCTTAGGTTAAATACATATGTTTTTTTTTTAATTTCTTCTTTTTGGGCCCTTATTTCTTTGAAATCTTTTCGTTTGGCATTCCTTTTTTTTGGACATGTTTTTGTAACTGATGTTTGTTTTTAGTATAGCCAGAATTTTTTGTGTGTTTTTAAAATTTAAATGAAGGTGTTATTTTAGTAATCCGCACATTTTTTTCCCCACAGTGGCCCAGAGGCATCACGAGGCAATTGCTGCTGGATTGATTGGTCTTCGGGGACCACCTTTGTGTGCTCCTACGCCACTAAGTTTTTGCCATAACCAAAAAATTTTTATACCAAAATAAAGGTTTTTTTTAATTATTCAAGTCTCATTCCTTTTCTGTAAATCTTAGATTGTTGAACCTTACATAAGTCTTCTATTTGTCCCTGTGTTTTGAAGTAATATAAATTTGTTTGTAGAAAGGTCAAGTAAGTATGTAAGCTTGCAAATTAAACACATAACAATACCAATAGGTTTGTAGAATTAACAACAAAAATGTAATATTTTTTTGGGGGGGTAATGTAAAAATTAAAGCTACCTGCTTAGGCCTAAAATTGAAAACATACTGATTCACCATAATACCTTTGGTGTTTGTTTATAGCAACAAAGCAGAGTACAAAAGTTTAGAAATAAAGAAATTACAGTATTAGGCATTAAGCATGTTTGCATTTTTTTGAGCAGGTTATACTTGGTTGTAATTTATGAAGGAAATGGTTGGTTAATGTAAAAAAAACATTTATTGCACACAAATAATAATCACCAAGTGAATTGACAAAATAATTTCACACATTGAAAACACACACAAAAGTCCAAACAACACCAAAATCCCCAAACATAAAAAAAATCAGGAACTGTTTGAAGAAGTAGAATGCAAACATGAATCCACAAATGAGGAGAAGAAATCATTGTTCCCGAAGTTATAGCCAATGTGTCCACATAAAGTCATTTGTGTTGATCAGGTAGTATGCATGGATTTTTATGGTCATTTTAGGGAATAAAACAAAAACAAAATAAAAACTTAAAAGTGTACATTAAAATATTACATGTCTACATTTTGTCAATTAAATTAATTTGTGGAAATAATTACCTTAAAAATCTTGCAACAATTTCATCGCATATGGCCCCCCCACATACTGACCTCCGACCAACCTCGGGGGGGGGGCATCCTCAGGCAAGGCATCCTCTGGCTGCATTAGGACACCACTCCTTATGGTGATGTTGTGAAATATCTCACACAGGACCACAATTTTGTAAACCATAGCCGGCAAATACATGAGGTCGCCACCAGAGCGGTGGAGGTATCTGAATTGGCCTTTTAAAAGGCCGATACAGCACTCCACCACCTGCCTGGTGGCTGTAAGTGCGGAATTATACTCACTTTGTGGTCCTGGTGTGGGAACCAAATAAGGAGTGAGCAGCCAGGGCGTGCAAGGGTAACCACTGTCTCCTGTGAAAATATAAAAAATAACATCAGGACCATTGGGTACCAAGCTTTGCATTGGTTTCAACTGAAGGTGCCAACTTACCCAGAAGCCATGCATCACCAGCTTGTAGGTTGTTTAATTTCTGCCAAATCCCTGATTGCCGGATGACGAAGGAATCATGTGCACTGCCTGGGAATTTGGCATTCAGGGACAGGATCTGGAGGGAGGCATCACATACCACCATTACATTCAGTGAATGAAAGTGCTTTCAGTTCCTAAATATAGCCTCCAGCCTTGCTGGAGGCTGAAGTGGTATGTGAGTGCCATCCACAACCCCTATGATGTGTGGGAAGCCAGCAATTTGGTAAAATTTTTCCTTCACCACATTAAGGGAACCCATATCCAATAGCATTTTAATAAAATGATGGAGGTGTTTAAATAGTGCATCCATCACTGCCCTCAGGATCCTAGAAAAGGAGGATTGGGATATTCCTGCTACTATTCCCACGGTGGTTTGAAAGGATCCTGAGGCACAAAAATGTAACACTGACATTAATTGCGTAAGTGGTGGTATTGCTGCAGGACTGTCAATTTGCCGTTCAAGATCACTCTCTATTAATGAGAGAGTGTCTATGATGATTTTTGGAGGCAGACGGTATCGCCTTAACACCTCATCATCTGGCATTCCAAAAAGGGTGACACATGTTCTATATATCTGGGGCCTTGAATGCCTATGAGGCCTACGCCTGGGATGAAGTTGAGGTTGGTCGGGTTCTGGAACCATGGCCAATATAATACGACCAACATCAACCTGAAATGTTAAGCCAGGTAGTTAATGTTTTAGACAAATGTGTTAAGAAAAATATACTTATCTTTTCAAAGAAAACCAAAGATTTTTACAGGCCTGGGTCGTGTCATGTGAAAATCCAACTACATTTCAAAAGTAGAAAAGATTTTAAAGATTAATTTTATAAACTAGGAATTAAACCAAATATAGTTTTCTAAAATTTAGAGAAGGGACCACACATTAGTTTGCAAAATATTACGCTACATTTAGAGTTAAGACATGATTTTACACAGAACAAGAACACATTAGTTCGCAAAATATTACGCTACATTTAGAGTTAAGACATGATTTTACACAGAACAAGCACACATTAGTTCGCAAAATAGTACGCTACATTTAGAGTTAAGACATGATTTTACACAGAACAAGCACACATTACTTAGCGAAACATATGCTAAGACCAACACATCTAATTTGTGAATTAATAAAACCAAAAACACTTACCAAAAACAGACAAATATCAAAAAGTTATAAAAGGTCACTTGGGTCCCAGCCAAAATAACTTCAAAAAAAAAAAAAAATGTAAAAATGTAATCAAAATTTATTTAAAAATGTTTATGGGATTTTTTTAAATACTTACTCAAAAATATAAATAAAAATAGCAAAAAAAATACGCAAAAACTGATAACTTAAAGAAAAAAAGTAATACAAAAACGTTCCTTCAAAAAAATACCAACAACTCCTTCACGCTCCACTAAGCAAATTACAAACCACTACACTGAAATTCCTCCAACAATCCAAAAATGCCACCTCGAATGGAGTCACACCAAGCCATAAATATGCTTTATTTTCCAGCTCAAATTAAGGACGGACAATAGGAGCGCACAATGAATGATGCGGCTGAATAATGCTGACGCATGTATAAAAACGTCACTGAAGGCCCAAATCGGTCTGCTGCATTGAGAAAAGACAATGAGTACAGAGCAGCAAAGTACTGGCCAAGAGGCGCCATGTAAGTATTTGTTTTTTAAGGGGAAAATGCTTATGTTTAACATTAAATTTTGAAACATTTTACTTTAAATATTTTTTAAACATTTAAAAAAAAGGTGTGGAGGATGCCATGGAAGAGGCTGCTGGGCCTAGTAGGCAAACTAGGGCCAAAAAAAAAAGGCAGCCACAATTCACAAGGAAGGAGATGGAGGTTTTGGTGCAAATGTGCAATGACAACCTGGCACAGGCACCAAGGATTATGGGTGCAATCCAGAGATGGAAACTGTGGGACGACATAACCAGTGGTGTCAATGGGGTGGGTGAGTTTGAACGTTCAACTCGGGAGGTCAAATGCCGGTACGTAAAAACTACATTTGACTAAAAAGTGTTTACAGGTCCAAATACTGCAGTAATAATGCCAACTTTTTAACCAACAGATGGAGCGACTTCAAATATCGGCTTAAACAAAAACTGGCTGATAGGGCTAGGCATGCAGGGGAGACAGGTGGTGGTCCCACCCCTGTGTCACTTGAGCTCACGGATTAGGAGGAGCTGGCACAGAGGTGTGTGCAGGATGAGGAGGTGTTCGGCGTGTCGAACATGGATACCGACATGCCAGACTTTGCGGCATCTCATGTTGCCCCAGGTAAATGTTGTAATTTTAACAACTCAGAAATGTGTTTTGTAAAATATCTAGATTATAATTTTACTCTTTTCTCTTATTTCTCACAGAGACACAGGCGGATGAGTCTGCTCCAGAGGTGAGCTTTGGCCGCAGAACTTCTTCTGGCTCTACAGGGGAGGAAGCAGTAGATCCGGTTGGGGACCCTGTGGAAGACAGTCCAGGGCATTCCCCCTAGCAGGCAGTGGCCCTCCTCACTGATCTCAATGTTAGAACGGATCAGCACACCGAGATTCTGCTGAGGATGGATGCCAATCTGCTACGGGTGGTGGACGCCCTGGAGGAAAATACTGCGGCCAACGTGAGAATTGCAAATGCCCTGGCGGAAAATACTTGGGCCAACGTGAGAATTGCAAATGCCCTGGAGCAGCTCGTTCGCCAGCACATGTTGGAGCTGGCTTCCCTTCCTGCCGGAACATCAGGACCCTCCACCTCTGGCACAACAACAGCCATCCCTCCAAATGTGCCTAGCCCTATGCCTAGTCCAGAGGCCACAACATCTGCCTCTGGCCAGGCCAGCAGAAGGAGCTCCCGGCCCCGTTCTGGCTCCCTCCAACCCCCGGCCAAACGGCCTAAATGGCGATGACAGCACTGGCTAATTACCCCACAATCCATCTCTGTGTTTGCCCCATATTCCTTCATGACAACAACCTCCCTCTCCTTTCTTGGGAATTGTTTTTATTTGTTTTTATTTTTGTAGTTCAAATGCCACTTATTTTGTGTGTGTGTGGCCCAATTCATTTTGAAAATTTTTTACCTGAAAATAAATATGTTTATGGGTAAAATTGAAACTTTAAAAACCAAAAATGGACACAATCATTTCATAAAATTATGATCAAAATCGGCAAAATTCTATTGTTGATTTATTCCAAAACTGGTTAAAAGGTAATCCCTCAAACAAACTTAGAAACAATACAATGGAAATAGAAACATTTAATTTTTTTTTTTAAAAAGGGTTAAAAACAATTTATGAGTTTTAATTAACACTTATCAAAAAACAAAAGGACGATTGGTTTCATGTCCCCAAAAAAATTATGAAAAAAAAAATGCATACAATATTGTTTCCCTAAAAAGGAAACACTTACAAATATTTTAAAAGCCCCCAAAAATGAAAAACCATTTGTTAGCTAATTGATTGTATGACCAAGAAATTAGCAGCTGAGTAGTTCACCTGCGTTCGGTTTTTAGCTACTAAAAAAGGTCTATTCCCTAAACACCTTACAAGCAGTTTTGCAATTTAAAGATGATTGTTTTTGTGGCCTCAATTGATAAATCGCTACACCATCGATGAGCCCAGGGAAGTACGAAGAGACCATCGTCATTGCGGTAGACTATACCAGACCACAAGCTGAGCGAGCAGTCTTAATGGAAATTGGATCAGACAGTGACGTATCACTTGTTCCGTTCACATTTGGCGCTCACACAAGATAATTTATGTACGCCCAAAAAATGCCTCGACACGCCTGTGTTTTTCCATCTCCACCCCCGTCACCACCCCAAAACGGACAGTTCTGTCAATCACATTTGACATGTCACTTCCTGTTCACTGTGTCTATGATCGACTGAAAAATGACCTCAATCAGACGTACGCACATGCGCACTGTTACACCGACGCATGCGTGGTTGGACAACATCGACTGACTACGAACGAGCGGCCGCTTACGAGCGGCTCTGAATCAGGCCCACGGGTCCCTGAACCAGAGATGTACATAAACCTGATGGTTTATGTACATCTACGATGGTGGAACACCTGGACAAGTGCATGACCCGTTCTGTGCATCTGCAAAAAAGTCCTGTGTGATCAGTGCCCACAAATTGTAGCATGATTTACATGCTGTAGCCTTTTGTGGACAGGGGGGTAGCACCAGCCTGCATTCCCGGAAAGAGGGGCATGTCACCCCCCATAACCTAGGAGTGCCAAGGCCAGGGTCTCCATTAGAGGATGTAGATTTCCTGGCCACATAAGCTGAAGCTTGCTCAGATGGTCGATGCTGCTAACATCACGACCGATGGTCAATCTTGATCTGATGCTGCAGCTTTGGATGCAGCACTTGGATCGCATGTGCTGATGGGAGGCGTCTTTTTTCTTCAGATGCCTCCTGCAGCATTAGCATATTTACACATCTCTGCTGCATCCAAAGATGCAGAAATGATATGTTCTGCAGCCTTCTTTGAATCAGTCACATGTGACAATAAGAGCGAAATCTATATATATAGAAAAATCTATATAGGCTATGTAGGCTATTTCAAAATGGATTTCTTCATGTGTATTATGTGATATATTTATAATGGTTATATGTGTATGATTAAATGTTTTATTAATTTTTATTGATCGAGTCCTGAACAATTTATATACCATCAACATTTGTTGTGGTTCATCTGCCACTTCACAAATTTGTAGTTCATAATTAGCGCAGAGGGTGTATATATATATATATATATATATATATATATATATTTTTTTTTTTTTTTTTTTTCTACATATATATAGATTTCGCTCTTGTGTTTCCAATTAGGGTGAGTTTATTCACAGACTCACCCAATCTTCTGCAGCTGAGGTTTTTATTTAAATTTAAGTTTATATACATATATTTATTTTTAGTAGTAAGCGCTGGAGTAATTTTTTCTGTTTACATGTGACAATAGTTTATATTTCTAATCATCATGATTGTAATGCTCCAACTGCTGTGAACAGGTCTACTCTGTTTCACAATTACTAGGACCTGACATATACAAGTCCATGTACTAAAAGTACACATATCACAGTGTTAAATCGGCTCCTGTTTCACCTTTTATCAGTGCAAAGCTCGAGGAAGCTATCGCCACTTGTACTCAGAAATGTCCTGCCAAAGAGAAGGAACAAAAAGTCACCCCTTGGCATTGACAGGCAGCACTGCAGAGACTGGACTCACTTTCCCTTCCATAGTGTTACAGCAGTGAGACTTCTTTTTGGCCAAAATTTGTTGAAAATGGGCAAAAGTTACAGAGCTCACTTCCTACTTCTTCACTGCAGGAGGCAGGCATTGACAGCAAGAGAAGGCGAAGTGACCACTCCTCTTAGTAACACCTGGGACACTTTGTGCTGCCATATGTGCCATATTGTGGCCTGCATTTAACACTGGCAAGCTGCAGACAGAGAGAAACCCTTTGCTACATTAATGGTTGGCATTACTGCCTCACAGCACTGAGGTTGTGGGTTCGATTTCCACTACTGCCCTAACTGAGTGGAGTTTGTATATTCTCCCTGTGCTTGCACGGGTCTCCTTCAGGTACTCCGGTTTCATCCCACACTCCAAAAATGTACTGGTAGGTTAATTGGCTCCCAACAAAAAAATGAACCCTAGTGTGTATGTGTGTGTGTACCTTGCATGTGGTAGTGAATATAGGTTGTAAGCTCCATTGGGGCAGGGACTGATGTGAATGGTCAAATATTCTCTGTAAAGGGCTGCAGAATATGTGTGCACAATAGATATAACTAGTAATAAATAAATAAATAAATAAAAGTCTAAGTTATAATTGATCAAGGGGATCATATTCACAAGTTTTGTTATTTTCATAAATGCCAAAAAATTTTAGCTCGATCATTACTTAATTTGCTTGACTCACATCTATAGCGGTTACATTTCTTTATGCAAGGCATCAATTACTAATTACAGTAACTGTTTGTCAATTCAAGTAAACTGTATTCTGTGGCTTCATATAAAAAAGGAAGTATTGGCCAGACTGACTAGTAATTAGTACAGCAAAAATTGATTTGCACAAGTCTTTGGCCTGTATTCACAGTTGTATGCTTTGTGGATATTTTCGCAGTTGAGTAATTATTAGTAAACTTAACTACGCATACATCTAAGTCACATTGCGCATGTGTCAAGGTACATTACTGTAGGTGCTCACAGCAACCATTTAAATGTGGTGTGATTGACAGTCAGGGAGCATTTGGGGAAAGTAGTGTGGAGTGGCAGCAAAGAGTGCAGGCATGTTGGAAGCATTTCAGGGATGTGTCACATCTTACCTCTGATTGGCTGAATGCAACCACTGCCATGGTAATGGTTGCTACCTTATAATCAATAAAGTCGACCGGGAATGATCTTAAGTTATTTCAGGTGGCAGCGGGCACTGCCCGATGCCTGTCCATTGGATGGCGAATGGTTTGTTATTTTAGCAAGACCTGGGACTTCTTTTGGAGAAGAGGACCGGCCTCTGTCAGGCAGTAGGCAAGTATCGTATGTAGTGTGAGTGAGTGAATTAGTAATAAAGATTTACAATATTTGGTGTGTGAATACTGTGTTTTGTTTAATATTTTTTCACAGTGGGGATACAGGTGCCACCAGTATGCTGACACTTGTATTTCTACAAGTGCCAAAACACAGCCTGGCTGTTACATGCAGTTCTGCTGTGAAGAACAATATTATCATTTCAATTAACCTGGTAAATGGAAATTAGGGCTAGCCCCATGTCGGTTTTCCCCCGTGATTTTTCATGACCAGACCAGGCTAAAGGTTCCAGGGCTAGATATGGAATTAGGAGGAGACCCCACACCATTTAAAAAAATTAAAATAACTATTTAACTGCTTTAATAATCCACCTCTATTTATCTGTGCTAGCCTCAGGCCCCTGCTCTAGTTCTTGATTAATGAAAACATTCTATAGAATTGTATAGTTTATATTAAACTGCCATCCTGTCTGCCACTGCAGTGCCACTCTTTTTCTGGACAATATTGGTGAAAACAATAATGTAAGCCAGAGGTTCCAAAATGCAGTCCTCGAGCCCCCACAGGTCAGGTTTTAGAGATATCCATTGTTGAGTACAGGTAGTCAAATTGACTGAGGTACTAAATAAGTCACCTTTTCTCAACCATGGATATATCTAAAACCTGAAGTATTGGGGAGCCTTGAGGACCGCATTTGGGAACCTCTGACGTAAGCTATGGGGTGGTCAAAATTGACTGGAAATTAATGTTATTGAGGTTAATAATACTGTAGAAAGAAAAAAAGGCCAAAAATTACATAATTTTAGCTGTTTTTAATATATTTTTAAGAAAAATTCAGATTGAAAACCAAAACACTTGATTGTAGTTTTGGCAAAACCAAAACCAAAGCACGACGATGAATTGGAATCATCTCTACTTTGAATCAATAATGGTCGAAGCAGGGCAGGACACTTTAGGATCTTTATACACATTGATAATACATCTCTCCCATAGAATTTAATAATAACACTGCCCAGACAATAATACTTCATTAAGACTAAAATACCTGTGTATGAATTGTGTACTGTAACTTTAACATTTTCTGCTACAGCTGCCAAGTCACATTTCCTTACATAATCCAGGCACACACATCACTGTATTTTGCAGGTATAAAACTGGCACATATACTACACTTGCACAGCTGGAGGCAACTTGGGTTTCCCCCAGGTCATCAGGCTACACAATTTGTGCTGTTGGTTTGGGCAAATTTTACACCTGTGTGTTTGATGGAAAATGCATCCAACTGTATATGAGACCCAATATACTCAATTACTCCAATCATCATCAATTTCAGTGATACTGCACTATA
Organism: Taudactylus pleione; assembly: GCA_031769625.1. Lineage (NCBI taxonomy): Eukaryota > Metazoa > Chordata > Amphibia > Anura > Myobatrachidae > Taudactylus > Taudactylus pleione. Next base: position 2,789,752 of record JAUIMM010000780.1, on the reverse strand, counting down.
TAGGTTTTTCCCAGGCATACAGATGCAGTGATTCTAAACAAGAGTAAAATGGGACAAATGAGAAACTACAAAGCTATTTACAATATAGCAAACTTCCAATGTGACTCATTGGGGGCCACTCAGCTCATTGTGATGTTGCTCTACGATGATCATGAACTTGCCCTGCAGTGACGTACCTGCATTCATTTTTCTTTGCACCCCATTGAGGTGCGCAGGAGAATGAGTGAAGATTGCTTATTGTAATAAGCAGTTATTTGCACAGCTGATTATCACTGTGGCACATTGTATAGATTTTTATTGACCCTTTTTATTATTTATATTGAATTAATGTATTATAATAATCCTGCTTTTGTTCCCAAACCTAGAGTGGCATTAGCTAACTATAGTACTCTATCTTTTCACACATATTCAATACTAAAGAATATATCTTCTTCTATTTAGTTGACACTGGCAACAGAAGAAAATACCAATAGACAAAGTGAAGTACTTTGGAACAATGCACCAAATGGAGTTGGATAATTAGATGATTTAGAAAGAATCAAAGAACTCTCGAACATAAATTATACTTTAAGAGCTGTTTTAAAAAAGAAGGCATTTACATTCTACACCCAGGACTATTGGCATTCAAGCATGAATATAGCCAGAGATGCGAAGCCTTCAATATAACTTTCAACTTTCCAGCTTATTACCTCTCATCATTGCAAGATATGGATTGATAGCTTATGTGCACTATGTGGATACTCTCTAAGTCCAACACAGTAAAGGCTATCCATCCATATTGATAGAATTGTTGGCCAACAGGGGAAATTAAGGAGAGATTTGCATGTCTTTACCCATAATTCCTATGGTGAAGATAAACACTTCACTTTGAGTCTCTGTGATGTTGCTAGTTGTTATATGGTAGCTAGTTTAATGTAAATCATTATTATTCTATGAAAGGTATTATTAATAAATCGCATGTATGAAATAAAGTATATAGTTACCTATGAGTCGTATAATGTTAAACCATACAAATACACAATAATGTTGATAGGTAAAAACTATTTGAATTCCCCAATGTTTATTCTTAAACAAAGAGTTTGTTTTGTCATTGTAGCCTCTAAGTAGCACACGGACTGTAAACATGTCAGGAACTTCTTCATTTTTAGTTTTCAAATACAATTGTAGAGCTGCATCAGTCTCCATTTCTCACTGGTTCTAGATGTCAGGACATATTTTTATATATTATGACAATGCTGACAATAAACCATAAGGAATGTCGGATATAGTTAGTTGTACATGTAAGGTGGGTGGCTAATGCCAAGCACTATATTTGTTCCTTCTTCTTGTTGTGTCTTTTTGAATCAGTATAATTGTCGCTGTCAGCATCTTCTTTATCTGCCTGCACAGTGTTTTCTTTTCTACTTTATATAATAACTGGGACAAGTTTTTATTCAGTCTCTGCTAAGCTTGAATCCTGCAGCAGGTGTGTTTTATTATATGTTCTGGCTAATAACACCCCTTAATCGTTGTCATGCAGGAAGATGGCCATTAGTGAACTTTAGTGACCCAGACCATTTAGTTTCTGCTAATTTTTTCTTTACTAACTCACCCACCCTATTACATAGATATAATTCTTCTTCTTCTTCTTCTTCTTCTTCTTCTTCTTCTTCTTCTATTTCTTCTTCTTCTTCTACTTCTTCTTCTTCTTCTTCTTCTTCTTCTACTTCTTCTTCTTCTTCTTCTTCTTCTTCTTATTATTATTATTATTAGGTGTTATTTTTCTGATTATTAATGTTTTATTAGTACAACTGTTGGAAATTATGTGTGTGCAGATGCTGATATTGCAAAGTTATGTAGACACACATCAGCGGATGACTCAAACTATGAACAGCCAAGTTTCTTATTGATAGATAACAGATACAGCTGTACTTACTGTTACATGCACAGTGGTAATGGAGCATATCTTGCATGGAGTAGGGTCTTATAAAGCTCACCATCTGGTGAGTGCATGCTGTTTGTGGGTAGTGGTGCAGGATGCAGGAAAAGTGTTATAATCAGGTATTAACCAGGTCTCTCATATGAGCTAAGCATGCTGTATCCAACTATGTTACTCTACACAGTACATGTTTGATCAGTAGTAATCTCAACAAACATCTTTCAACAAGGTATGTAACCTCCCCAGGAAAACTGTAGTCTGTACAGTAGTACATTCCTCTTTCAACAACTATTATCCTTTATTTTTATGGCACCACAAGCATTTCACAGCTCCTTACAAGTAAGCAAAGCAAGAAAATATTAACTTACAGTACAAAACAATGCAGGACGAGGACATGGTTTATAAACATTGCTGCATCTGTTATCATAAGTGATATAATTACCAAAAGGTATGTAGTAGGTGCTGAGATGTGCTGGTTTTCAAGCAGCTACAAATTCCAAAGGGATAGTCACACCCTTACAAATACATGAACATAAAACAAAACAATGTAGTGCTGGAATGGATGATATTTTGCAATGATCTGTAATAGATTTAATAAAATAATAAATACATATAATATTCAGCAATAGTATAAAAACAATAAGAGCAATCTTATGCCTCTACCATATGATATTTAAATAGTCCAGCCTGTTCCTATAAGCACTTCCAAGTGTATAATGCACATAGATTACAATGCAAAGAGCTCCACTCTCATTAGGGGAATGTAGTTTTCCAGTAGGTGTTTAATAGTTACCAAGTCCAGTTTGACCGATAGAGGAATGTTCCTATTGGCATAGTGTCTCTATGCAGCACTCGGAATCCGCAGATGACACGGTGCACAAGTCCCAGTGCAGGAACAAGGAAAAGAAATCCCAAGATGGCAAAATCCAAATGATGAGTCCAGAAAGTTGGTCCAGGCTGGTATCAGGCAAGTTCCAATACCACTTGAGGGCAAAGGCAAAGTCAACTGATGCATTTCGCTGTCTAAGTGGCAGCTTTTTCAGTGGCTATCATAACACTCAAATAAGCAGCAGGGAGACAGCAACCAAAGTTTAGGTGCTGTAGTAGGGAGTATATGATAGTGTAAGTAAGGGAAAGAAGCAGCACATGAGGGAAGAGGGACCTGCTTGTGAGAGCTTACCATCTAAAGGGGAGGTACAGACAGTCAGGGGTGAAACAGATGGAGTAGACAGTTAGGAAGAAGCAAGGAGCATTGGGTTAGGATGAGAGCTGGATGACTTTGATGAAGAAGTGTGTTTTGAGAGCCCTTTTGAGGTTTAGTAAAGAGATGGAGAATCTGATAGAGAATTCTAGAGGTAGTGACCTGCACAGGGAAAATCTTGGAGGCGGGAGTGGGAAAAAGTAATCAGTTGGGAAGAGAGTTTTAGAAACACATGGACAACCATGAAGAAATAGAGAGAAAGTTGGAGATACAAGTAATAATAGAGGGGGAGAGGTCAGGAGAGGAAATTTAGATATGAGTGTCATCAGCATAGAGATGACATTGGAAGCCAAAGAGCTGATGAGCTAACCTACTGTAAGAAGGAAGTATAGATGGAGAATAGGAGAGGTCCCAGAACAGAACCTTGGGGAACACCTACTGTTAATGGAAGTGGGGGTGATGTGGAGGCATGAGAGGAGATGGAAACAGAGCAGTCAAAGAGGTAGGAGGACAGTCAAGAGAGGGCAGTTTCCCATAGACCAATGGAGTGAAGGATTTGCAGGAGGAGAGAGTGGTCCACAATGTCAAAAGCAGCAGAGAGGTCAATAAGCATGTTTAGTGGCCCTTAGATTTGACAGCATGGAGATCATTGCTGGCTTTTGTGTGGGAAGTTTTAGTGGAGTGGAGAGGAAAGAAAGTACTACTTGTATTATTCTTATTATTAGTCTTTTATTATTATTATTATTATTATTATTATTATTATTATTATTATTATTATTATTATTATTATTGTTATTACTATGGTTGCTATTATTAGTATTAATATTACTACTACTACTTTTATAAATATTGTTTTTGTTGTTGATGACTAGCACCAACATTGAATATACATTTGCAAAGTTTTGCATTTGTTTTTCATCTAAATAAAACAATATTTTGTTAGCAAATTCTTTCCTTAATACAAAATAAATTAATCCTGGATAAAAACATTTGTTTTCCTCCACAAACTTGGCACCTAAAAATTCATAGCCAGAGAAATCTGGCATGTAGCTAGCTATCAGTCACCAAGGAAAGGGTTCTTATATCATATTTTATATAAATGAGGTACATAAAGTTACTGTTCTTGCAGTATAGCCATCAGTCCCACTGTATGATAATATCTCCCTTCAGGGGCTTTCTTTCCCACCTTTCCTATTACATAGATTGCCTCCAAACACTGATGCAAGGTGAGGCCTTGGGGGGCTTGTGCCTTTTCTCCCTGTCCTGTCCCTCCTACAATCACCTCTATACTGCCTTATGCTACAGTGGCAGATGCATGCAGTGAATAAATCATACCACCAAACTTCAGAGCAGATCAAGACAATGGGCCTGATTTAGAATTGAATACTTGAGTGCCATTAAGCTCCAGCTTTTTGAAGGTGGGGAGGGAGTGGCACCTGGCAATGTTTTACCCCCTTTCTCTGGGTGTGCTGAGGCCAGTGTCTGTGTCTTCTGATGCAGATTTACTGTCCTCAGCTACAGGTGTGAGACAGACAGTCTTCGTAACCTTAGTGTTACTTAGATGACCGATGTTCTTGCAAGTGATCCAACGCTGCATCCTTGTCCGCAGCAGCGGATCACACAAGCAAGCAGGAGATGTCCATATACACAAGACACCTCCTACAGTAATAGCATATTTACACACAGCAGCTGCAGCCCAGTCGCAGCTGCTGTGTATAACGTACAACTCTGAATTAGGCCTAATAAGAAACATGAAGGTAGGGTAGAGCCCTTAAATCCTGACTTTAAAGACAAAGGCCCGTATTCAATTAGTTTTGCACCCGCGATACTTTTTCACCTACATCGCATATTTTAGCAGTGGAAACTTATTGTGCGATTCACCCTATTCAATTCCAAAAGACGCGAAAATGGAGATACTCAATGTCAGAACAGGCGAAAAGTGGTGTCAGAATCGGGGAAATCAGCCTGAACCCTCCAAAAAGATGCGGAAACATTGGGAATCAATGTAGTTGTGCTCGATTAGCCCTAATGAAACAGTTTGGGGTACTTAAGTTCGCACAATTGCCACTAATTAGCATCAAGTGGTGAAGAATAGCATAAAGCAGTATTTTTGAGAGAAAATAAGTATTTCTGTCAAATTTGGGGTATTTGCAAATGGGTGCAAGCATATTTGAAAGTTGCTAAAGTGAAGTTATAATAAACGTTAAAAACGCACCTACAGCAAACACCTGCAATCCAAAAAACACCTCTCCCATACTTGCATACCCCCCAAAAGTATATTTTGCTACTTTTTAAGTTTGTACCCCCACTTTGCACTTTTTTGCCCCCTTTTCAAAGTGATTTTTTTTTTTAGGTGTTCCTCACTTTTTTTAGGTTCTTTTTGATGCAGTTATCCTTTGGGGGTTGTCCCAAGGGTGCTGAGTGGTTTCCCCACCTTTGCACACCAAAATAGTAATTTTGCACTTTTTTTCTCCACCTTGTCATAGGCGAGTCTTTTTCACCTGTTACTTTGTATTGCGTTTTCACGTATGCGAAAAGTGTTTGCAATTGAATATGGAGATAAGTTTCCGCCTGGCGCAAAAGTCGCAATCGGAGATACTTTTTGGCAGATCTCGGCTTTTCGCCTCAAATTGAATACTGGCCAAAATTGGAATGGTTGAGAGTTATGCCTCTTATACCCCCTTCTGAATAGCAGTTGACTGTGGGCCTGATTTACAGTGGACAGAATTGCAAAGCCACACACAAGAAGCTGTTCAATTCTGTCCTGCTAAAATTCAAATACTGCAGGAGGCATCTGAAGTGAAGAGATGCCTCCTGCCAGCATCTGCGATCCCAGCGCTGCGACCGAGGTTGCAGCCTGGGATCACCATCGGCACTGGCCAGCCAATAGGGGGCCTGCATGTGCTCTGCACAGATTTCCGATACTTCTGAATCTGGGTGAAGATGCCAATCTGCATCCTCTACAGAATTACAACACTGGTGATGTACATAATTTCGTTTCTTACTACTGTTTAATTAGAGTAGATACAAACAAATCCACCATTGTCTTATTATTGTAAATAATAAGAAATATGGGCATGGTATAATTTCCCGTCCCGTTATTCTTACCAATTACTGGTTCTCTTCTGTTCCGTCATTTGTGATAGCTGTACACGTATTCATGCCACACCTAATGTGATTATCTAATTTGTATCATTGTCCAATTTTATAATAATAGATATATATGTTTTTATATCTTCAACTGATTGCAGCATTTAGCATTCATTCACCTTTTACTGTACTACATAATAAAATTGTAATTTTCTCTTTCATAGCTGCAATTATGGGGAATATAAAGGGCAATGCAAATTAAATTATAATGTTTTTATTATTACATCAACTTTACCAATGGTGTTGAACTTTTTGTTTTAGGCTGTGACCTGAAATACTAGTATGATGTTGCCAAAGAAGGACTCTTAGGGGGAAAATAATTAAGAGATGTTGTATTATGCTGTTTGCAAACTGTCACACATCAGGTGTGTTTTCCAGATCCAAGCTGAAGGATTTATTCTCCTGTGGTTTGTAGACCAAGAAGTTTAATCATGAAGTACTGTACTTCTGTTTGTGTTTATGCCCCGATATTTAAAAGGGCACTGCTTTTACTGGCCATGTCTTGCTTTTACTAGCCATAAACACAAACAGAAGAGTCATGTTTTACAACCCAACACTTCGTAAATAAACCCCCAAAAATGAAAATATTTAATGTGTTGCTGGATTGCAGACCCCTACTGTACAACATATTCAGTCAGGTTAATCTTGTTCAATAAAACCGGTAAGACCAGAAATAAAGCATACTCATGTGGCATTATTAGTCGCAGCAAAAAGGGGGTGTGGCCAGATGAAGACGAGCATTTGGGGGCAGAGCATGGGGCATGACATCACAATTGCATCATCATGGCTCTGCCCCCTCTTCACAATGCCGTTATTAAAGGCATTGTGAGGCAGGGGGCGGGGCCGTGATGACGCAATTCAGCGCGAATCGCGTCACTGGCCACTCCGCTTTAATCCGAAAAGTGCCGGGGGGCAGGCGGGTTGCTGGAGCCTGGGTGGCTTGCCTGCCTTTCCAGGGGGCCCGGGAGCGGCACCCAATTTTCGGGAGGCTCCCGGCCGAATCAGCAGGGTAGGCAAGTATGACTATAATTTCAGTTTTAGCCTGGTACTCACTGGCCAGGGGTTTCAAATGAGCCAGCCCAATGCTAGCCAAACATGGGCTGGTATTCTCTAGGTGCAGGGGCCAAATCCCCTCATCCTTTAGAGAACTGGGTGTATTATTGAATAGTACTGGCCTTATAGATGGTATTCAATCGGGAAACCGGCTGACATAAGCCCGACAGCTGGCTTCCCGCTTTATCCCGGTGAGGGTTAAATGACAGGAGTCTAAATCTAGACACCTGTCATTTTTCCGACGCCGGGAGACCGGCGCCCGGCATCCCGATCGAAGGGAGCGGACAGCCGCTGGGGGGGATGGTTAGGTTAAGGCACCCGGGGAGGACTTAGGGTTAGGCACCCCCCCGGGAGGGTTGGGGTTAGGCTAGGGGAAGGGGGGGTTAGGTTTAGGCACTTAGAGGGGGATTAGGGTTAGGCACAGGGGGGGAGGTTAGGGTTAGGAACCCCTAAGGAGGGTTAGGGGGGTTAGGTTAGTTTGTACTTACCTAGGGACGATCGGGCTGCTGCTGCCAGGATCTCTGCATCTGTCAGACTGACGCTGCCGGGAATCGAACTGCCGGCCATGCGTCAGCCGGTATTTCATACCGATTCCCTTATAGATAAAGGAGGGTAAACTATAGCATGTGATTTGAGCTACAGTATCTTTGTTGTCTGAGCCATATCTATTTTTATTTATTAATAAGTAGTGGTTTTCCATGATGTTTGGCAAACTGCTGTTTAATACATTGCCTGATCTGAATGCATCACTTCAAAAAAAAAGTCAGGATTGTGATTTCATATGAGTTCTGAATAATGCAGTTTGACCATTAACCATTAATAAACACATTGTTTAAAAAAATGCACATCAAAGTGCAAGTAAGTTTCACTGTCATTAAACTGGGCTCCCAAGTATCAGTGTGCCATTTCTGTGGAACTTGTTTCAGACCATTGTTATGGGGCTCTAACGAGAGATGTATTCAGTAGTTGATGATATATGTTAATGACCATATTAGAAATGTAATCAATCACATATACGAAAAATCGCCTACTTACCTGCTTTTGTCTCCACTGGAATTCTTCATCAAGTCCGTGAAAACCAGCTGACTTGGCGATGTTATAACTTCTAAGTAGCCACTATCGGATCCCTCCTCAAGTCACTTTCCAGTATTGTAGCCAATAGGGTACAATGACTAATGCCATATAAACAGGGCTTAAAGTGGTCCTGGATGGTGGTGGAACTCATCTCCCCAGCCATCTACTCCCCAATCCCCCGCTACGCTAGTCTGACAGGCCAAAACAAGTGTGAAAACTGTTCTTTACACACACACTATTGTGTATAGGAAACAGTAAAGTGAATGGCGGGGGCCTGGGGACTAGAACAGTAGAAATACATTTTAGATGCTTTTTTTTTTTAGCACTCCTGCCATCAGCTGAGTCTACAATGTTAGATCACTTAAAAAGAAAAGAAAAAGTTCTATATCATCAGTGTTATATTTTTGCTGTGCCTCTGAATTTTTTTATGGAGTCCCCACAAACTAGTCTATGTCACTTGGATGCCTAATGTATTTTTCCAAATCCTATGTATTGCCTTTGCTTGATTTTTTCCTTACCTATATGCTGGTTTCTCTGAAATGAGGGACCTCTGAAGAAAATGAGCCTCCCTAGGCAGACAGTGAGTGGCTCTTTGTCTGTGGGACTTCTGTGCAGGGACTTGGTGGATGTGGAACTAGTTCCACCTACCATTAGAGGTGACAGAACTCAGTTCCACCTCATTCCTGCCCACTTTAACTCCTGCATATAAAGAAAGCATTAGCTATCAGGCCAAGCTCCAGAAAACATTCTGGAGGTTGACATATGTGGACTGATTACAGACCCATACAAACCTACAGTATGAGGACTGCTGATATGAGGACTGCTGTGGTGACGAATCACAGCAGGTAATTCTGATATCTGACCATGGATCCTGAAGATGCATTTAGGGGATCCAATAGTGATGTGAGACTCCTCCGAAAACTGCAGTTTTCTGAGAGTTTACCACAAAATAACATTGAAACATCTCACTCCCAGGGGTAGATTTACTAAAGCTTCTAAAAACGTAAAGTGGTGGTGTTACCCATAGCAACCATTCACATTCTGTCTATCATTTTCTAGGATGCCACAGATAAATGATAGCTATAATCTGATTGGTTGCTATAGCAACACCACCCGATTTAAGGGGTACATTTACAAAAGTGAGAGTTTTTAGAAATGTAGATGTTGCCCATAGCAACCAATCAAATTATAGCTACTATCTTCTAGAAGGTGCTAATAAATGTTAAATAGAATCTGATTGGGCAACATCTCCACTTCTAAAAAGCTCTCATTTTAGTAAATGTACCCCTAAGTGTCAGTGTGTCATTGTTCTGGGACCCAATCTGTAAGTGGGCTATTATTATTATTGTATTTTATATCTGAGAATCAGAGGAACCAAACAGCCGATTCTGAGATTTGGTGTCTAGATACACAGACATCTGTACTCGACCAACAGTGATTCAACATGTTAAATACTGAAGTGTCTTTATTTGACAACGACAAGTATACTTTAACATAAGAGCTGTTTTATTAAAAGTCACTACTGAGTTCTGCAAGTAGCACCTGCCTAAGTTTGACATTTACTGCTAGCAAATGACAGTTTTGACCTACAATTTTCGGTATTAAGAGTATAGAGATCGATTTGACAAGTTGAAATCTTGAAGATTTCAGATTAAAAAGTTGATGTGAGCATCTGAGAGAGAGAAAAATGACCTAGAAAGATCACAAATATATATTTTAAGCACAAAATACCCCATGCAACAATATTAATTAAAATCTGTATCCTAAAGTATACAGTGATAAGATGCTAAAATGGTTATATCGCATATTATTATTATTATTATTATTATTATTATTATTATTATTATTATTATTAGTTAACTTTATTGTGCAGTTCCTTACGATCCTATACATAAAGATATTGTTTTTAGTAGTGAATGACAGGTCTTACGATGTTAGCTTACATTCTTCATGCGCTGTATCTTGTTAAACAATCACATTGGTAGCTTAGATGACAGATCCTATTTCCAACTTCAATATTTTTTTCCTATCTGAGAACTGACATTTAATAATAGCACAGACACATTGGGTCTCATGCAGGCATGAACACTCGCCCAGTTGCGGAGCATATCTTGCGTGAATTCTCACTACGCACGTGCAACAAATGACTGCTCACTAGTACGGCTGTGCAGAATTGGAATCATTATGACATACCGCCGGATCTAAGACCAGTGGATGATATAACGACACTGGAGGTCTGGCAGATGAAGATCCCAACGGCACCTGGTAAGAATCCTAACCCTCCCCTCTCCCACCCCTAACCCTAACCCTCCCTTAGGGGTTCCTAACCCTAACCTGCCCCCCTAGTGCCTAACCCCTTCCTCCCCCCAAGGGGTGCCTAAACTTAACCCCCCTGCCTGCTCCCTAACCCTAACCCTCCCAGAGGGAATACCTAAGCATAACCTCACCCCAGGGGTTCCTGACCCTAACCCCCGCTTACCCTAGCATGATCCTAACCCTCCTGGGCGGGTGCCTAACCCTAAGTCCCCCTGGGAGTCCCTAAACCTAACCCCCACCCTGCGGCTAACAGGTCCCGACGCCCGGCTTACCTATGTTCGGTAAGCAGGGCATCAGGATTTTGGCATGGTGCTGATGATAGGCATTGTTGTATAGACTCCTATCATTAGTCCCATGCCAGGATTTCACAGTCGGTGCCTTGCCGACCACCTGCTTCCTGACTACATATCGCAGAATCATACATATTATATATATATACACACTTGTGAGCCTATGATCAAAGAGGCAGAACTGGAGTGCAATGGTGCATTCTCATGTAGGCAAAGCAAAGTGAGAGTGTTTTAATGCAAATCCATCCTAATGTACAGTATGCAGACCTGCACCTAATCCAAAATACTTCTGTTTGGAGTTGTTTCTTTTGCAGCCAGTATAGGACAGGTTCAAGTACTCACTGATAATGTCAATGAATGTGGGGCATAGGCGACACAAGCAGGTGCAGTCACATCTTGAAATGCATACAGCTCTCAATATGGGCGAGTATCTGTATTTTTCCAAGCACATTTCTTTTCAGCGGTTTACTCCCAATTCATTTTCAACTCTTCTTTGGCCCCATATACTATAGTATGATTTATATGTCTTAGTTTACTGATTCTTGTGTACTTGCCCATATGATTATTGGTGCTTTACATAACTGTATACACATCGATTTTATTTTTTCCTTTGGGAGAGTGCTTACACTGGATATGCAGGAAGTCCTGTTGGGCAATAAAGAGCTTCACATCATTAGGATTCCCTCCCACTGCACAATGATGTGAATTGCAGGAACACGAGAAGTGTGTCACAGCACCCCGCATAAGACCATTTCACTTAAGTATGTCCTACTCCTCCAGGCATCAGTTGGGAATATCAGGAGTCCCCCTTTCTCCCAGGAGCCATGTTGTGGTCTGGGACACTCATTCACTGGATAGAGTGTTTCATGCCATAATGCTGTTATACATTTCCAGATGACCACATAGGGAGGGGAAATCCCAGCTCTAGACTTTATATAGAATAAAACAAGTATCAATTTGAAAAAAAAGGTTTCATAAGTTTTATTGTAGTCCATATAACCTACTTATTTTGAGAACTGGTGGTGCCCCTTAAAGTTTCCAGAGAACAGATCATTGAATTCTATTATTGATTCGAGCCACAAAATTTTACTATTCCTTGTACCTATGTAGGTGATGCTCTATGTCTTCATGCATTAGCAATAACGTAGACATGGACTGCTCAAAATAGGCTTCATCTTCAATTGGAAAGCCACATTTACATGTCCTTACTGGAAACCAGCTGAAGATGATCATTATTATTATAATTATTATAGTTTATTTATATGACGCCACAAGTGTTCCGCAGTGCCTTACAAAGTACATAAACAAATAGATTGATTTACATTGAATTACAGTACAGTACAATACAATACATTACAGGACATGGATAATATACATTGCTACATTCGCGACCATAACACCCAGATAAGCAACAATTCAAATCAACCAACGGTTAGGTGCCCTGGTAGAGAGTAAGAAGTAGATGAAGGTAGAGTAAGGAGAAGCACAAGAGGGTAGAGGGCCCTGCTCATAGGAGCTTACATTCTAAAGGGGAGGGCCAGGCAAACAGATGTGACACAGATTGGGTAGGCAGGGAGGAAGGAGTATGTAGCAGTTAAGTTAAGATGAGAGGTGGAAAGCTTTGATGAAATAGTTGGTCTTGAGAGCCCGTTTGAAGCATTGAAAAAGATGTGGAGAGTCTGATGGGAAGTGGGAGAGAGTTCCAAAGGTGGGGAGCAGCGCGGGCAAAATCTTGGAGGCGGGAGTGGGAGGAAGTAATCAATTGGCATGAAAGGCGGCGTTCATTTGTTGAACGAAGAGGGCAGACAGGAGAGTGGAGGGAGATGAGATCATAGATGTAAATGGGAGAGGAATGGCTGAGGGCTTTGTAAGTGAGTGTGAGAACCTTAAATTGGGTTCTAAAAGGGAAGGGGAGCCAGTGGAGAGCTTGTAGCAGAGCGTTTTGAGAGGAAGATGAGCCAAGAATTACAATCTATTCCTTCAGGTGCAAGGGGCCACAAATTTAGTTTACATAAAAGTTAAAATGCCAGAATAAACATTAATATAAAGCAGAAATTTGTACCTTAAAGTTGGACTTAAGATGCCTATACACGTAACGATTTTTTAAATGATTTGTTGTTAACAATGTCGTTATCGTTCAATAGTTCAAAAAATTGTTCCGTTTCTGAGATATAATGATGACCGATAATCATTCAGGCACGCCTCTGTGTGTAGTTCATAGTCCATTTCAAACTATCCAACATAACGATTTTCATTAAGGGAAGGAACATTTTTCGTTCATCGTTGTAAGAATTGTTCATTACACTTCAACAAATCATTCACTTTTTCAATTGAAAATCTGACAGAAAATCATTGGTTACAAAATAGTTATGTATGTATGTATGTATGCACCTTTACTGTACATTCAACACTAAATGAGGACCTAAATAAATATTTATCTGCATTCCTCAATAAAATTTAAAGATGATGGTACATTTTTTGTTTGACAAAGATAAATGTGTCTCTATATGAAACAAAAAAAACACTTTATTTTTTGTAATAGATTTTACTCCCAGGGGTAAATTTACTAAGAATCGAGATTGGTTGAGTTTAGTTTTTTTTATCTTGATTTGCATCGCCGAATCTCGGGTGGTTTTCCCATTTTACATTTCTCAAATTTACTAAGAAGTGAGTTTAGCTGAAAGGGAGATGGCTGATGGTGAAGCAGATCAATGTATCCCCCCACGAGTTGCAAGTGAAGATCAGATTACTCACCCGAGATGGCAGTGTTTTCTCTCTGCAAATCTCTCCCGAGCTAGCAGCCTGCACATATCAGTGAGATATGTGAAGGCTGCTTGTGTGTAAGTACTGTAAAAGAAAGGTTACATTTTGTAATAAAAAGATGTAGGGTCCCCCCCAAAAGCATAACCAGCCCCGGACTTGTCAGCCAGTCCTGGTTCCAAAAATTATGGGTAACAAAACAAGTAAGGTTCCATTGTAATTTAGGAACCGGCACCAGGCTGCAGGGCCAGGCCTGGTTTTAAATATAGAGGGAAAAAAATTGCGTAGGGGGCCCCCTATATTTAAAACCAGCACCGGATCCAAATTGCCTGGGGTGTAATGCCACCCAGCCAAAGCATTAATACCCCAAGATGGTCAGGCCAAGACAGGGATCTCTGGGGAGGTGAGGACCCCAACAAGAAAGGGTCACCCCTCTCCCAAAACGCCAAGCTTGGTCTGAAGTCAGGGGCTTTTCCCTGCACCCCTGGGCTGTGGTTACAGGGGTAATAAAGTGTAAAAGAGAAGTAAACTATTGTATTTTACAGTGGTACTACAGGTGCCTGCATGCCTGCCCTTTGGCACCCATACCTCAACTGTAAAATAAATAGTTAAATAAAGACACAACACACACACCATATATATTACAAGTTTATTAGACACATACCTCAATCACACATACTTACCTGTACCTGTTGATCAGTCCACTTGTCCAATGTTGAAATTCATGTGAAATGACCTACAAAAAAGATCCTATACTCACATCCATCCTGGCACTGCTCTCCATAGCATCCAAGGTCTTTTTAAAACAACAAACCGACTTGCCGAAACCAAGCTGAACATGTGTAAGTATATACTGTTACATATACTTACACCTCTCGAAATGACAGATGAGCAAAATCATCTGTTATTTCTCACGGGCCGCTAGCCAACCAGCAGCCACTTTACATGTAGTGGTCACTCATTGGCTGGTTCCACGTGGGTCTCCTGAGATCCCCGGCTTGGCCTGAATGGCTTAGGGTGAGAATTCTTTGGGCCTGGAGACCAGGTAATAGGGTCTCCTGGCTGTAGCATTACACCCCAGTCGATTTGGATCCTGTGCTGGTTTTAATAATAGGGGGACCCCTATGCAATTTTTTCCACCCTATATTTAAAACCAGGATTGACCCTGCAGCCTGGTGCTGGTTAATAAAATTACAGTGGAACCCTACTCGGCTTGTTCCCTGTAATTTACAGATCCAGGACTGGCTGACAAGTCTGGGGCTTGTTATGCTTTTTTTTAAGTTAACACTATTTTAACTATTTACAGGCGGAAACATACACAAATCACAATGATTTGTCTACGTTTCTGCGAAACTCGCAGCTCTGGATGTGGAGAGTTTGAAAAGTCAGTTTTGCAGAGAGTTCACTGTTATCTCACCCGAGCTTGTCATCCCAATTATTGGTAAAATTTGAGAGATGTCCCGATGGTGAATTGATTCGAGTTTGCTTTCTCACCCGAGTTTTGAGTTAGAAGAGAGAAATCTCTCTCTAACTCACCCGACTTTGTTTTTAGTAAATTTGCAAATTGAAAATAATGCCTAAACTCTCCTGAGATTGTCATCTCGACCAATCTAAATTCTTAGTAAATTTACCCCCCAGAGTCTCAGAACTGGCAAATCAACTCACTTTGTCACAAGAAAACAGCAGCAGAGGTGGTGTAAGCAGGATGACTAATCATAATCCACAATTTTTCTGTTTCAGCTTGTGATACATTTTATAAGGCTGTAAAAGGAATGAAGGTTTGCAGCTGTGCAGCCATTTATCCCAGTATAATGTTACCTTCGGCTTTGCAACAACTGACTATGAATTAGCTGATTTTGCTCAGGTTTATATGGACAGTATATTTTTCTTTAACTACTTTAAGTGGTTGCTGTCCAGAAAATATGTACATAATTATGTCAATCATAATGCCTAGAAAACTGGTCACTTGTGCTAAATAAAATTATTTAAATAGAATTAAAATGTAATTAAAAATGTTTTTTTACTTGTTGCTACACAAAAGGACATGGTGACCCAATGTTTTTGTCCCAACCCTATGGATGAAGAAGAGTGCATTACAGACAAGAGTCTCCTCTTGTTCAGGATCTTTTCAGCTTTTAAGCTGCTTTAATAAAATTGTGAATCTATACACTGTAATAGATCAAATAACACCATAAAAATTGGAAACACAAAAAGCATGAAATATTGCCTATGAGTTCATATTGATTCAATTTAGAAAACATTTTATGAGTTTGGACAGAAACATGTTGGAAATATAGATGGTAAAACTAAAGCATAAAAAAATTTATAAGGAAAAAAGTTAACCTCAAACCACCTTAAGATCTATGTATTTCAGCCATTAAATTCAAGCTATAAACCTATTCTAGCAGAAAATGCTGCAAGCTAGAACTTCATCCACATGCTCCATTAGAAAAATATCAAAAATTGTAAACATCCTATTAGAGTCCAACTTCTACAACTCTTGTTCCTCCTTATTTTTTTCCTTTCTCGAATATATTGCTCAATTTAGCCATATTATTTCTTAAATTAGATTAATGACTAGAGTGAGAGGGCTTTGGGACTATTTTTCTTACATTTGAACTTTTTAATGAATTGCTCATAGCGAGCCTACACATACCCATCTTCTCTGACTGGCAACATTGAGGTGCAAAAAAAGTCAAGTCCATTCCACACTTATTGTGTCCAGATTACATCTTTGTTTCATCACAATGTTATTGCTCAATAAAAATAAATTTAATTACACTGTACACAAAATAATTCACCTTAATGAGATTACCGCACAGACTTGACTAGAAACATCTTCACTCTGCCCAAGTCGGAGTATGAAGCTTCTTCTTATACTGTATTGCTCAGTGTGCATCCATACATGTGTTCTCCCTGCTTATATATAATGGTTGTGATCAGAAAACTGCTAACTCAGAGCATGTGCATACAGTAATTCCATTCCCAAGTGATCGTGGACCCTCCACATTCATCCAGCTTCTGGGCACAGAATTTTCCATGTTTCTTCTTCTATGGTCTTTGGTGTTCTACAAAAAATGTCCCCTATGCCATGTGATCCGATAAGTTTTCACCCCTGTGGAATCGAACCTGAGTCATGACATACTATGTACAGAATATACTGTAATCATGGGTGCCGAGAGGGGGGGGGCGGGTACAGTTTACCCAATCCTGGGCTTGCTAGAGGGGACTGGCAGGGCCCAGGTCCTGGGTCACCCCCCCTAACAGCAGCTCAACACACAGCTTGTGCTGGGCTGCTATGTGAGACTGCTCACGGCTGCTGCAGCAGCCAGAGCAGTCGCCTATGGCTGTGGAGGGGGAGCGATCACCCTGATTGTGCCCCCCCTCTGCTTAGTGCCGGGTTGGGGGGCTTACAGCACCCCCTCCCCGGTGCGCAGCGCTGAAAAAGTGGTATTTTTTATAATTTTTTTCTAGGGGGTGTGGCCACACCACCCATGATTAAGCCACACCCCATTCTTTACCCAGGGCCAGCCAGGCTCTCTATGGCCCTGACTGTAATAGGCTAACGTCACTGTTTTGGGAAGTGGTTTTTTTTCTAAGTGGTATTACATGCAAAGCATAACTAACAGAGTTAGACAGGAGGAACACAAGAGGACAACAGTTAAAATAGAACTCTTTACAGCTTTGAAACAATTGAAAAGTATCTTCTGAGCTTCTGGATTCCCTGTAACTCAGCCACAAGCTTTCATTATAACCTGGACACACTTTTATCCAGCACCCTGCGTCAGCATTGCAAGCAACTACCAGTTAGTTTGCTGCACTTTAATTTTTCTATGTATGTTTAACTTATTCCTGTACCGCTGTTAATTTATCTCTATACCATGTAGTATCTACTTTGTTTAACACCTATACTTTATATAGAATACTTTATCTTAATTTTAAAGTACTGCAACTTTAACAGCTCCAAACACATTTTGTTTATCAGATACTATTGTAGTTGTGCCTTTATATCTACCAGCTATGTTCTTCCTTTTATCTGATTTTTAGACATTTTATGCTTGACGGTTTTCCAACTGCTGAAATACTTGCGCTAATTTAAATAAATAAATAATTTAGTTTTACCACTCACAGCTACTAATCCAATCAACCAGTACCAGCTGGCTAGTTAATTCTCAAAACCAAATAAACCCAAAAGATTGTTGGATTGCGCTTCAGAGTGAAGCTTATTAAAAAATACTACACTATAATAACCACTTGACTTTGAAACAAAATATTTAGACAAGGCTTATCTTAGTAAAATATAACAAATTGAATATACATATTCAAAGATAGCAATTTTGACAGACATGACATATCATAACAATCTACCACATAGTAAAACATGGACTTCAGTTGGTCCTTGTATAAAACGATGTGAAATATGAAACAAGGTAACTTTTGAGTATAAATCTTCACTAATGAATTACAATTAATCACAGTCTCCTGCATAATTTAGATGTGTACATACTGTATAGTATGCAATGCTCACCGGCAAGTTGAAAAAGCACAAATTGAGCTTCCCTTAGCTTAAGTGCACAGGATCCAGAGGAAATGCTTTCCTTCAATATTAGTGTCTGAATCCCTGTATAACTTGTGGAGGATGGCGGCAGTGCATCTCCACTGTATGGCTCTCCTCTGGAGTCTGGGGAACTATGGTATCTCTGTTTACAGCAATCCTAACAATCTCCTTCTTCTCTCTCCTCCTAACTCTGTCCCTCTCTCCTGTGTCCTCTGGAAAGCCAGTTCTGTCTATAATCAACTGGTCCCCATCCATGACAGCTTCAGCTCCAACCCCTTGAATCTCCTAGTCATCACCAAATCCTGGATTTACCCATCTGACACCACTTCTCCTGCATCTATCTCCTTTGGGGGCCTCACATTCTTTCACACTCCCTGGCCTGGAGGTTGCGACAGTGTTGGGGTACTTCTATCGTCTGGTCACTCCCACCAACTCTTACATACTAAACTCTCCATTTCATTCAATGCTCATCACATTTGCGTCTTCCATTTTCTTCGAGTAGCTGCCTTTTTTCATCCCTGTGGCCTTATCTCAAAATTCCTTGATACTGTAGCTTTGCTTCCTGGCTTCTAATCTTCAAATGGGCTCTTGAGACCCCTTTCTTCCTCAAAGCTTTCCAGCACTCATTCTAACCCATTAATCCATGTTCCTTCCTCACAATCCAGCCCATCTGTGTCACCCCTGGTTGTGTGCCCCTCCCCTTTAGAATGTAAGCTCTCACAAGCAGGGCCCTCTTCCCTCACATGGTTCTCATTTGCTTACTCATATTTTAATTTACAACAGCACCTAACACTTGGTTGCTGACACCCTTCTGCTCATTTAAGTGTTATGCAGCAATGTTTATAAATCCTGTATTTGTCCTGCATTGTTTGTACTGCTAACTGTTTTTCCTGTGTGCTAATTTGTCTATGTATGTGTGTATATGTTTAAATCGACTGACACTGACAGCAACATGCTTCTCTACACTAAAGCTGCCCATCCACTAAACAATTAAATTGAGTGATTGAATGATAACGATATTGTTATCATTCATTAATTGTTTGCAAATCGTTCACTAAAATGTCTAAAACAACCAGCGATGCGCACTCCCACTGACCGTTTTAGACGTCTATCATCAGGCAAACATGCTGGACAACCTGACAGTAATGTCACGTTGAGCATGTTAGCAGATGATTGATGTTCCTACACTGAACGACTGCTCACTCAGTGTAGGCACATCACAGACTGACAAACGACTGCACCATTACAATGTCGTAATTGTGCAGCCTTTTGCCTGTCTTCTATTGGATGGAAAGCATTAGTGTGTTATGCCTGCAGCTGTCATTATATACAGCAAGACTGTGTCAGGGAAGCCCTACAGTACTTGTCTCTCCCCATTCATTATAAAGTCTGTAAGATGTGTTAAACTTTACAACTATACTGCCTAGAGTAGAATAGGTGTACTGTATATATGATGACATTGGGGTTTTATAAAATATTTTAGAGGGTTTAAATTACTTTTAAATCAAACCACTTTTAACAAAAAAAATCTTATCATGAATACACGCTCTAAATCAGACTTTGCTATAAACTACTCTAATACCCCTTTTACACCAGAGCTAAAACCCGGGTTATTGCAGGGTTAACCCGGGTAGCTCCTAGATGTAAAAAGGGACAGGGTTGGATTCCCCAGTTGAGTGACCCGGCAATCCAACCCAGGTAACTTGCAGGGTTTAATACGGGTATGACCCGTGAAACCCTGCAGTGTAAACGGTGCAATCCGGGTCACGATGACCTGGACAGCGCCGCATGACGGCTTGATTGGCCGGCTTCAGTGGTGCTCGGCGATTACATCATCCTAGGTCAGTTTGGAACAGTGTTCCAACCTCTGGGTCAGACCCGGAATTTAGGTATAAAAGCAGTATTAGTAAAATATAACTTACAGATGCTATTATCTCAATTTAATACTATAGCATATGAAAGAAAGCTATTTTGAAAACTATCTACCAAGCTGCACTATGAGATGTAATTATAGTGGGACTGCTTGGAAAAGGTGGATTTTCCTTTGAGATAATGTTGAATGCAAAATAGCCTGATTTACAAATATTAAATTTACAGCTGCTCGTGTCATATTGATACACTAATACATCACTGTAAAAATGTTAAGTATGCTCTGGGTGTAGGGTGTGGGGTGCAGGGGTCCCCTGATTTTAGGGGCCCACGTACCATGCACATCCTGCACCCATTATAAATACACCTATGCATCTTTTCAGAAATACATGTTGATTATATACTGACTATCAAGGTCCTTATTTACCAGGTCTCCTATTTCTTAACAAAGAAATGGTCTGATGTGGCGCTTATCAGACACAAGGCAATAAGGATTCATAACCTATTTTAATCACAATCACAATAAAAATGCAAAATACACATATCCTAAAAAAAAACATTCACATGTACATATTAAATATCCAAACAATAAAATTAATCTCAGCAGGGGCCTAAAAGATGGCCTATATATCCTGATTCCACACGGTACTAAACAAATTGGTGCCCGTGTTGTTTCAAATAATTGAAAGTTGAAATTTATGTAGCCACAATGATTCTATAATGTAGCAGACAATATTGCTGTAATGATAATACGTTACTGTATTAGAGTTCTAGTGACACACTTCTAACAGATCCTTTTTATAGAATGTCCTGAGTGGATTTCATATACTCACAATCCTGGATTAGTATAATGTAGGAAATGATCCAGCTCCTCACTGATTAGGCTGTATGTGTGAGTGAGCTGAAGTGTCCAGATCATCCATATACACCAGACGGACTGTGCGGCTCTTTGCCAGGAGACCCAGCGTATTCCAGCAGTTGCCCAGCATCTCCAACAAAGTAATGAGAGCAGGGTCCATATTGACAATAAATTGCAGTGTTCTTAATACAGTGACTGGGTATTCACTCTGATACCCCTTTTATACCAGAGCTAAATCCCGGGTTATTGCAGGGTTAATCCGGGTAGCTCCTTGGTGTAAAAGGGGAAAGGGTTGGATTGCCAGGTTGAGTGACCCGGCAATCCAACCCAGGTAACAAGCAGGGTTTAACATGGGAATAACCCATGAAACCTGCAGTGTAAACTGCGCTATCCGGGTCATGGTGACCTGGATTGTGCCGCATGCCTGCCGACTGGCCGGCCTCAGTTGCGCTTGGAGATGACGTCATCTCCAAGCGTCCAGTTCAATGCCAGAAAAGCCTGTGTGAATGTCGCCGGCTCGGGAAAATCATGGATTGGCGTCGGCTAAATTCCAGGTCTGATCCGGATTGAAACCCTATTCCAACCTTCGGGTCAGACCCGGAATTTAGGTGTAAAAGTGTTATCAGTTATAAAGCAGCATGCACCCTCTAATAATGGTTTCCATAATAATTGTAATCAGGTGAGGGGCAAACAGAGCAGCGGAGTCCCAAGTCTGGGACTTATATTATCACCCTCAAATGGAATGTCCACAGTTTCTGTGGTTTAAATCCAAGGTGCAATAAGAAATAGGTTGATTCTCAGGTCCAGTGAGTATATCTTAGACAAACTCCTTCTATATCCTTAACATGTTTCTCCTCACATGGTGGCTTTCTCAAAAAGGAAGAGGTAGTTTGTGGTCTAATTGACTCTGTTTAAATACCACTAACAATCAGTGATACCAGGTTTAATCCATTCTCCACTGATTGGAACAGTTATACTGATATGCTTCTGTGGCAATTAAAGATACCCATTCCAAGTTAACATACTTTAAAATATAGATAATCTATACAGAAAATGATAGTTTTATTAGCATATATGCATGTGTATAAAAACATATATCAGTAGGCATAAAACTGCACACACACAAATAATCCATACATGTGTGCACGTTTGCATATATAAAATAAATAAATCTGCATATATATATATATATATATATATATATATATATATATATATATATGAATCTGCATATATAAAAATGAATCTGACGTGTCCAGCACTTACACTGCAATATTTACATTGTTACTAAACACACATTTACAGAATTATTTTTATTAAAGATGTGTTACAATGAATTTTGGATTCACTAAGTTGACTTTGAGACTAACATCTGTTTGGAAGAGTGGGGGCAGATTGAACTCTGGAGCTTAGCAGCTTTTGGCAGCTGGTATGCATTTAAAAAGTATTTATTTATTTTCATGAAGATCAGTAAAACGGATCAACAAGTATTCCATTTCTGATGAATTACCATGATCAAAACTACTAGAAATGAATGTACATATTTCAAATGTATGTACCATGAATATACCATGGGCCCGAAGCTGAGATGTGATTGCAATTCCGTATGCCTGCAGCAAATTGTGTTTTCATGGCAAAAGAATACTTGCAGCAGATGCTTGCGACAATACACCTGGGTTCTGTGTAGTACTCATCTATGAGATCACACCCCACTTTTTTGTCCATGAGATCACACCCCAGTTCTTTGTCCATGAGATCACACCCCAGTTCTTTGTCCATGACAGCAGCCATTGTCAGTATCAGCACTTACCACTACTGCATGTTAGAGACAGGAGATACAGCTGAAGAAGCCGTGCCCTGCTTATATGGCTAAATGCCCAAGATACACCCAACAAAATGTTTCCTCAATCAGTGAATACCACATTGCCTCCCAAATGCTACCCCTCAATGTCCATTCAGCCCTCCTTTGGAAACAACATAATCATTTCAAAGTTTATAAAGATGCATATGCAGTCTCGAGGCACTGTGCAATTTACTAAAAATCAACAGAGAGACTGCATTCAAACTACCGTGCGACTCAAAATCAGGAATTTTATATTGTTCACAAGTGAAATAATTTTTATAGATTTAGAGTAAAGGTCAGGAATTGAAAAAAAAAACAGTTTTGAAATGGACATAAACATTCTTAGTTTTGGTAATTACTTGACAGGTTTTATGTAACATAAATTAATGGGACAAATGTGCACTTCTTGCATTTCAAGCTATATATATATATATATATATATATATATATACAAAGCAGTGCACCGGCACTTCCACACTCTTTGTCAAAAAGGCATATAGCCCAATCCTTGCTCTGGTGCCCTCCAAGGGG
This sequence comes from Taudactylus pleione, assembly GCA_031769625.1. Lineage (NCBI taxonomy): Eukaryota > Metazoa > Chordata > Amphibia > Anura > Myobatrachidae > Taudactylus > Taudactylus pleione. Next base: position 2,766,330 of record JAUIMM010000780.1, on the reverse strand, counting down.
GACAGCACCCCCAAACTGTATAAACAACAAAAGTCAAGCGGCACTCAGAGTCTTAGTACATACAATACCCTCACCAGAGGGGATTAATGGTCAGTCGACATTTCGAGGTGTATCCACCCCTTCCTCAGGACAACATAATAAAGTGAAACATAAACATCAAAACATATATACATAAAACAATATACACTTACCCCACTGTACAACCATTCACACCTGGTCTCCGTCCGGCGTCCGAACTTCCGGTCGCGGCAGCTCCGCAAAAACCGGAAGTGACGTCACTCGGCTGGGACCCGATGCCATGGCAACCCTAAACAAGCAAAAAATAGTTCATAACCATCGTGTGGCATATAGTAACATCAAATATCAAAATAGTGCAACATGCATAAGTGATAGAATCACAGTATCTAATAATCTTTACCAGCAAACATGAACCACTCATATAAAACGTATTATACGTCTGTGAATCCAAGATATGTTGATATTTTTATCTTGGATTCACAGACATATAACACTTATGCATGTTGCACTATTTTGATATTTGATGTTACTATATGCCACACGATGGTTATGAAATATTTTTTGCTTGTTTAGGGTTGCCATGGCACAGGGTCCCAGCCGAGTGACGTCACTTCCGTTTTTTGCGGAGCTGCTGCGACCGGAAGTTCGGACGCCGGATGGAGACCAGGTGTGAATGGTTGTACAGTGGGGTAAGTGTATATTGTTTTATGTATATATGTTTTGATGTTTATGTTTCACTTTATTATGTTGTCCTGAGGAAGGGGTGGATACACCTCGAAACGTCGACTGACCATTAAACCCCTCTGGTGAGGGTATTGTATGTACTAAGACTCTGAGTGCCGCTTGACTTTTGTTGTTTATATATATATTTATATATATATATATATACACAGTATATATATACACAGTATATGTATATATATATATATACTGTATATATTTTTTTATTTCATAACTGTTCTTTTCGGGGAGCCTGGTATCATATTTAATGAAATAATAAACCAAGGTCAAGTCAAGCATGCTTTAGTTAAGTGTTTAACAAATATTCCATGCAAGAGTACTTTACAATTACACCTGTCAAATAGTTCAGTTTCCTAATAGAAAGTGCAGCTGTCACCACCTATTATTCATACATTAGAGCTGTCCATCAACAGGGTGCTGAATTTACAGCTGACTGATCTTCATCTATGAAATATATTTCATATTTGTCATGCCTTATATCACATTCTCCTGAGCAGTGTAGTCCTCATGTTTTCGAATCTTGTAAGAACCATTAAGGGTAAGTTACAGTCATCCAGAAACACAATTCCTGATTAAATAAAAGATATATGTAACAATGCCAATTCACTTCACTGTACAACTCTTATTATATCTGTGCATGGCAGTTCTCTAGCCCACCCCTCATTTACCCCAACAGATCTCGTTTTTCAATCTCTTTACAGGAGATCTACTGTGAAGACATTTTTGTAGCAGTACACAGTGAACTGTACATTACCATTTGTTTATTGTCAGAAAATATCCATTTACCCAGAAATGCATTTCATAGTCCACTTCCCTTCCCCAAGCTGATGCTAAATAGGCAGCTCACTTTTCAAGGTCAGATTGATGTGATCATATGTCCGCTTAATACACAATGCAGCAACTTCAGCATTAGGAGAAAGTCCTCATATTAAGTATGGGAACATGTATTCTTTTGCCATGGAAACTGGCTTGTTCTTACTGTATTGTGTGCCTTATATCGGATATGGAATCACCCGCACTTTAACATGCATACTCAGTTTATGCTGACTGCAGTATGTGATTGTGTACAAGCATTGGCTGATATGCAAATATATGCAAATATTTCAGCTGTACATGGTACATACGAGCTTCTAACAACCCATTCTTTAATATATAATATTTATTTCTCACCTAATTTGAGCATCATTTGTTATTTAAATCTATAAATGTTAACAAATTAAATTAACTTTAATCTTCCCCTATATTCTTAAGCAGAAATGTCATCAAAACTAGTATGTCAGTGTTATTATATAAAAAATAGAATCTGCACTGTAAGTATTATTATAGTAAAATATGGATGATCTATGTGTTGATACAGTATATGTTTTGCTTTGATTGTATGCTTTAAGTGTATATAATAATTCCACACTGGAAAACGTAAGTAGAGTCGATCACACTTTTTGTGATAGAAAACATCTGGAAAGCATTTAAAGTGCCCATTAAACCTATCTTGGGCTGAAGAGGGTCTATTTGGATCGTACTGTATCTATCAGTGACGTGCGGTAAGGTAAATGGCTGGGGAGGCACTTCTAGTATCAGAGCCAGATTTACAGATACATATACACGAACCTTAGGGTTCATGTGGGCATTATACAGCATACAGTGCTGTAAATTTTTTTTGTTTTGATCAGTGATGTGGGGAAAAGGTAGACAGGGGAGGCAGTATCTCACCTGTCATACACGTTTTACTCCAGAGTTTTGACTACAAAAATTATTAGAATAATGCCAATAATTTATTTATAATATATTCTTTATTCTTTCTTATAATTTTTATAGTCAAATCTTTGGAGTATACTTAAGTATGATAGGAAAGGTTCTGCAAGCCTACCTCACCTGACCGCACATCACTGGTATCTATGTTGAAATTGTTATTTTATATTTATACTTGAATAATATATTAGTAGTGCACAGCAAGCATGACTTTTAGGCTGTGCTTATGAATTTGGTTGGACAACTGTATTTTAGAAATATAGCATTTAATGGAGAAAATGAACACTAGTCTTCTCTTTTGTGTGCATTTGTATTTGGTGGTTAATTTGTTATTTGGGGTTTTATTTTTGTTCGACTTAAGTCCTAACAATAGCCATACTGTCTGTTTGTCACATAAAAGGAATATTCCAGCACTCGGTTTTACCCCTGTATCAATCAGTGAAAAGATTGGAGAAATGGACCAGTGGAGATGTTAAAATTGGCAACCGGTAGGCTCTGAGGTAGCATTTGTCAAGTACATTATATAATGATAGGTACAGTAGAAGCAGATTGGTTGCTGGTCCACTTCAGCCTTTTCCCTGCTTGATAAATAGTACAAAACAGAACAGCAATTTAAAATTTTTGTTGGTGCTTATCCCATTGCAAATCTGAGTTTATCTAGCAGAGAAAAAACATAAGAGATTATTTCATATTTTGATCAAAACATTTAAGATTGTGGTTCAAAGTCACGGCTTCTTCAATTCTGTAAGTTCTACATTATATTGTATGCTAAGTTTAAACACCATTAAATTGCAGTCAAATACACCCTGCTAGATACACACAAATTTGCAATGGGATACTGTATGTTTGACTCATGCATTCTTGAAATCTGTGACATCATGATTCCCCAAAAACTGTTGTGAGATCACTATAACTCCGCTCAGGCCCTCTGTAAACAAATTCTTCCTTATGTTACTTCTCAGGCTTTCTCACCTACAATTTATTTTTTGCATTTTTCATTTAATACCATGTTAAATGGAAATAAGCCATATTTACTGACCCACCCTGATTTATAACTTTAGTTATTGTGCTAAAATATACTGTAAATACTTCTTTACTTTTATATTCAATTTCTTGCTACTGCCTTTTTGTTTGAATTGAACTACATTTTCCATTCTCCAATCACCAGGAATTATAACTACTGTTTCAATTTGTTGACAAGTTCAGTTATTGCACTGCTAAGTATATCATCTAAATTATTGACATGTTAACTTACAACTTTGAAACTTAGAGGGGCAATTTATCATACCCTTTGTGGGTTTAAAAATGCTGAATTTCATCACAGATCACTGCACATCACCAGGCCCTCACAGGGATGCCCAGGCCAATGCTAAGTAACAAAGGTCTCCTCATTGTACCCTTTGCTGTTGGATACCAAGGTCTAAAGAAAGGAAATATTTGCCCATTTTTATTAAATTAAAAAGTGCTACCTTTATAACAAAGATATGAGCCCTTTATTATTGTATTAAATAAAGCTGTGCCCATATACTAATTTAATAAAACAAATATGTTGACCCCCTTTGCTTTAAAATTACTGTATTTGTATTATAATAACATAATTCATTAATATTACAATATTAATGCATAATGTTGCCCTTATGTTTTCTGTAGTGTAAAAGGCTTACTACATTTTTTTCATCTTCTTATCTTGATCTGATATACAGTGGTCTAGTAAGTTAAACAAAGAGTTAACCTTCAGCAAGCAAGCCTGTCTACTTTACAGATGGGCAGCCAATCAGGAGTTGTCTCTCATTGTAAATAATTACATTTGCAAAAGTGCATACATCACTGCATGTATTTCCTTTATTGTCATCAATATATCCACCCAATTACATTTTTAGCTCTACTACTCCTCCATTGTTTTTTATTTTTACATTCCATTAGTGTATCTAAAGAACATTAAGTCATCATTTTTAATTACTGTGATTTTTTTTTAATTCTATTTGGGATTTAGACTTTTTAATCATGTATTTAATCTCATTTAGACAAACCAGATAATTTCTATTCCTATTTTATTGGTTCTGTCTTTATTTCTTATAGGTGGTTTGCTTAGCACTTTTAAAATCATTGGGTAGCCATGTTGGCTTCATATTTCTTTGCTTTTACTAACCTATCCTTGCTATATAAGGACACAACCGTGGATACAAGCGGAAGAAGAAATGTAATACAGGTTGAGTCTCCCATATCCAAGTATTCAGAAATACGGAATATTCCAAAATATGGAATATTTTTAGCATGACTGGGATAGTGAAATCTTTGATTTTTGATGGTTCAATGTACACAAACTTTGTTTGAGGCACAAAAATATAAAATATAAAGTATAAAATGACCTATAGGGTGTGTGTTTAAGGTGTATATGAAACATAAATGTATTTCATGTATGTACACAAACTTTGTTTGAGCCACAAAATTATTGAAAGTATTGTATAAGATTACTTTCAGGCCATGTGTATAAGGTGTATATGAAACATAAATGCATTCTGTGTTTAGATGTGGGCCCTATTCCTAAGACATTTCAATATGATATACACATATTCCAAAATACGGAATGTTCCGATACCCTTGGTCCCAAACATTTTGGATATGGGAGACTCAACCTGTATTTCCAATTCTTGCTTTGACATGAATCTCCTCTTACTGCTGTTAATGCCAGTGGAGGGTCCACATGGTACCGAAATAGCTGGGGCAGTTCAAAACATAGTCAACCACTTTAAACAAAAATAAGAATGGTGATTTGCTAGCGTATTATTGAAGCTCTGTGTACATATTTGTACCATTTTTTCCAACTATGCTCTTACTATTGTACACTGTACATTATTGTATATGTCACCAATCATTATTATGCCTTCTGAGAAATTGGCTTTATAAGTGGTAATCCATTTTTTCCATTATCATATTAGTATTTACTGGTCACAAATCTGCTTCAACTCACTAGCAACTATTTACTGATGCAACCAAAATGTAAAGTTTATTATTCAGCTGGGCGATTTGAGCTGGCAGTGCCATCTGATTACTCAGTGAGAATTGAACTGTCAGCTCAGAAACAGAGCCTGTATTGTCCACACTGAAGATACTGTATAAGTTGGCGTTGAACATTGGACCGTGTATGTGCATTACTAATTGCTTACTCCTGAAATTTGCTGTCAATCTGCATGTTACAGTACGTTAATATCTGCTTATATGATGGAATATTGATTACCTTGTGGGCTCACATTGATTTGACCTTGACTGACTTTTGCAATAATTTTATACAAAGACTATAACATAAAATGTTTCTAATGTGACTAGCATTGGATTATATCCATTGACACGTGGTCTCTTGATGTTTATGTGTTTTATTACTTACTGCTTCCTATTATTACAATAAAGCATTTTTTATTTTTAAGAAATTGTTTTGCAATTTTTTTTCTATTTTTTTTATAATTTCATTTTAAATAATTAAAAGTTTACATGTGTATATCCCTCAAGACTAGCCTGCTTTGGGTTAGTATAACTGAGGCTGCTTAGTATCAATCTGACCAAAAATAAAAGTGCAAGTAAATAATATTAAATAATATTTATTTACTGGATACAGTAAATAAATATTCCAAACCCTGGCGTATTGATAAATTGCTGCGATATTAGATTTTTTTAAATTGACATAACAAAGGGCATTAATAAAATCTTCCAGTTGCCTAGTACTGATAGATTTGTATATTTGCCCCACTGTCACATAATATATATACTAGGTGACAGCTGTGTTATTCTTTATAATGTAACATAATTTAATAAAAAATATGGGAGAGCTTAAACATTGAGTGCCTATTATATTTATTTTAAATAATGAAGAAGATAACATTCACATTTCCTCTTTGTAGTATCACGTTGTATGTACAACATGTGACTGTTGAGGTGTTCTGGCAACTTAATAAAATAAACATAACATCAGCAAGGAAGCACAGTCTACATGAACTGCCGTCACCTTCACTGCATGCCTATTACAGCTGTGAGCCCATTATCCTTAACAGTGCAATTTTGCTAGTGAAACATGACTCTTCAGGCTAATGATGCAGCAATAGGCTCTCTGAAGAAGCTGCTATTCAAGCAACACTCGTCAGCCACTATTGACAGCTATAAATCCCATCTACCTATTATCTCCATCCTTGGACTGCAAAATCCTCACTGAAGAGTGATCACAGCAGCTAAAAGAAGGAGAGTGCACCATAGTGCAGAACAGACTTAGTAAATGATATCAGCCAGTAATACTGTAATAGATACAGAACAGATTGTATTTAAAATGAAAATAAGAGAAAACTCTGTATGGATTGTGAACATTAAAGCTCACTGTCTGTCAAACAAGTAACTTACACAGACCTTTATAAAAGAACTTGCACTGCTTATATTGAGCTCAGTGACTCTTTGCTGTTGCATATATTGATGACACACAAAAATAATATCTATATATACCAGCCTCCCAATTATCCCTTTTGTTGTAGAAATAATACTTTGGTTAAGGCCAAACAATATTTGAGGGTTTTTTATTTATTTTTTATATTTAAATCTTTATGAAAACAATCTTCTACTAACAATGTATCTATTTAGTCTTAAATTCATATTTTTACTATAACACCATGTATTATAGTACAGGTGGAATATGATTTTGGGGTGCACACTGAACATATGTATTGCCACAAATTAACACATTAGGGAATCAAACAATAATAAATATAATTATGAGGCAAAATTATTGAATTAATTTATTAGTAGAGTAAAAGAGTAATAATAATAATAATAATAATAATAATAATAATAATAATAATTGTATTTATATAGTGCTTTTCTCCCGCAGGACTCAAAGTTGCTTTACAGATATCATAAAACATGGTACATTGTACAAGGATTAGGTATTGCAGAAAATAGAAAACCACATGGAGATAATTAAAAACAACCAGAACCTAAAGGGCACAATAAATATATAGCAAGGTTGGTGTAGACATTTTGCAAAATAACTTCCACGGGTTATATATTTCACAAACAAAAGGTACCAGATGAGGCAGCCATCTTGGGCACACTGTGTAGGATTACCCTGGGTGGAATAGGTTATGCCTAGAAGAGTTAACAAAAAATGTGTGGTGGCAGCATCCTAACGCTAGGAGTAGGGTCCCACCATAATCATCAGGTCCATGTATTTTTCATCCCATCCACGAGTGTACTAGGTGAGGCAGCCATGTTGGGCGCACCACGAAGGTTACACTGTGGTAGATAAGCCATACAAGGACCAAAGGCATATATGGGAAAACTGACATGTGTGTGGCAGTATGATATACCCAGTATGAATAGATCCATGTGAAGTACATACTGCCTATGAAGGAAGCACTTCATTGGAGGTATAGCACACAGGCATATCATACAGTGGGGGAGAAGTACATGGTTCAAAACAGGGAGTAGCAAATACTGCAAAGAGTGATGCAGTTTGGACATGATGTAATATAATACACCCTGACTGAATAGATCCAAATGTTTGTTCATCCTGCTAAGAAAAATAACCATCCAAGCAGCCATCTGTGGCGCACTGTGTAGATTACATCTGGCAGGGTGTGCAAGTAGCGGATGCATAACATCCAGGTAAAGAGAAAATAAAAAAAATGAATGAGAGGCTAAATACAAAGGTATAAAAATGCCATCTTAAAAGAATAGTGACAGCATTATAAGATAAAAACCATGTTAAAGTTAATATGAAACTAAAAATAACGATGTAAACTGTAACAGGTAACATGACTGCACCAAGTGTTTCCCTCGTACGAGTGTGAGAGCCTGTTGCATCCAGCAGTTTGTTGATTGCGAATGGGATGCAGCATGAGACTGCCCCCAAACCCAGTCTAAGGGGGGGGGTGAATTGAAGGTAGAGTGGTAGCATTCCCGAGCTGCAGTGTTTGAGAAATTGTTCCATTTTGGTTTAGAAAGTAATTCAGTCCAATTCCAGTTCCAACTCCAGTTCTAACTCCACGCTTCAGATGACATGCTTAAGATGATGGCTATAGTGGCAGGCCAAGCCTTTGCAGGCTTTTAAATGATTCCCCTTTGTAGTAGATGCTGGGTCACCTGGTACAGGGGGATGGAGTGTATGAGCAATTTGTTCAACAAACTATTTAATGGTGGGGGATGTTGCTGACCCACAATTGCAAAACAAACTTTCAATACAGACTGTTCTTGCAATTAAAAGCATCAGTTATGAAAGATGGCATTCATTTACACCTCTCATGGGCGCTAAACACTTCACTGGGCTGCTCACGCTGCAACATTCCAGCTCGTTCTCTGTGGTCTCACTCCAGACCTCTCTCTCCTTTGGCATTAGAGGGCATCATGGCAGCCACCATGGCCCCGCCAATCTCCCCCTGCCAGGGAAGCACAAGGGCTACATTTTAGCTTCCAGCTCTGACTCTTCCCAAAGATGTCTCTAATAAATAATAATAACTGAAAAAAAAAACATTTTAATTGCACTGAAAATATTGAGGCATTAAGGGGACAATGTCCCGACAATGTTATTTTTTTTAAAAAGCAAGGCCAATAATATTTTCCATTAATTGGGGTCAAATTTATTTAATTAATGATGGAGGCGCAGGTATGCTGGCACTTGTAGTGACAGAAGTGTACAAAATACAGTAATTGGTGCTGGCTTTGTTAATTAATTAATATGGCCCTGATTAACATAGACATTTTATTGGCCTCATAATTTTATTTATAAATTATTTTCTCCCCTTGTTTATTACAATTTTTTATTAATTTGCCTCCATTAAGATAATACATATTTTTATGAGGAACAGTTATTTAATAAGTGTTTGGGCCCTTTAATTAAGTGTTGATTAGTGACAAGTTTATACACATTCTTAATGTGTTTCGAGTAGACAGATAGCTCAAACTGATTGCAGCCAGGTTCATGTGTTAATGGAACAAATTTACAGATAATGTCACGTTTCAAACCCACAGCACATACAGTAGGCAGCAATTTGCATTTCATTCCTCCAAACCAATGAGCAGTACTGAATCTGTAAATTTGGAGGCCAAAGCGAACAGTAATTTGGGGTGATTTGCAGAGTTTAAACTTGCTACCAGAATTGGATTCCATTACATTTCCCCCATAATTGGACTCATTCTATGATCCGAAGCATCATGGAATGAGGAAGATACACTGCACTAACTCGAACATTAAACAACTTTCCTCTGTGAATGCATGAGACAGGCTTTTTCGTCATATAGCCAATTTAGGTTTTGTTGCATGTTTAAGTGATTTCGGCCTGTATTCAATTAGAAGCAAAAAGTCTGTTGCCGGACTTTTTGCCGTCATCGCTGGTTTTAGGTGCAAAAAAGTATCGCGCGTGTCCCCGCTTATCCCCGTATTCAATTCCAAACCGGCGAAAATGGGACCCGGTGAAACTGAAACCGGCAAAAAGTTCTGCCAGTTTTGGGGAAATCAGTCTGACACCCCCCAAAAGATGCTCTGACATGGGGGATCACTATGGGTACCCCCAAATATCCCTGCTAAAGGTATGTGGGGTCTTTAAACGGTCTCAATACGTGCTATATAGTATCTTTGGTAAAGAATAGCATTTAGCAACTTTTTGGGGAAAAAATAAGGTGTCCCATCAAATTTGGGGTACATGAAAATGGGTACTAGCATATTTTAAAGTTGCTTGTATGAAGTTTTAAGAAACTTGAAAAATCTATCTGCCGCAAACACTTGCAATAAAAAAAACAGCTAGGCCATACTTGGGAACCCCCCTGAGTCTATTTTGCTAGTTTAGAAGTTTGTCCCCCAACTTTGTTTTTTTCACCCCAAAACGAAAGTAATTTTTTTGGGGTGTCCTAAGGTACTTTTTTACATTTTTTTACACATATTACCTTTAGGGGACTGTCCAAGGGGTGTAGGATGGTTTTTGGAGGTTTGCACCCCAAAACCCCATTTCTGCACTTTTTCTCGCCACCTATGCAATGGGGATACTTTTTCGACGGGTCTGATGCATTGACTTTTCGCACCGGCAAAAAGTCGGACTAATTGAATACGGAGATAAATGAAATCGGTGAAAATGACGTCATCAGTGAAAAAGTATCACCGAAATGGACTTTTTGCTTCTAATTGAATACGGCCCTTAGTGCTTTATAACACTTTGTAGTTGTGTAAGTGTTTTAGTGCTTTAGAATACTTTGTAGCTGTGTAAGTGTTATAGTGCAGCTGTTTAAGTGTTTTAGTGCTTTATAGCACTTTGTAGATGTGTATTTGTAGCTGTGCATTGTATTGTCTACTTTATGATTTTTTTCTATTATGTATTTGTGTGTATACTTGTGTATGAATTACATGTATTTCTTTTCATCACTAACTATATTGGGATAAGATATGAACAAGTCTCCAGAGATTCAGATCACTAACTTATTCAATGAGTCAACCACTTTTTGGTTTCCATTTAATTATGTTCAAATGTAGTTTTTGGGGATTTTCTTTTTTTTGTTTATATATTTTTACATTTTGTATATATGTACCTACTTCATTTGTTACTGTCTGATTGGTGCAGTATAAGGTGTGACAGGTACAGCAGTTCTGTCAACCTGGGCAAAAATTATTTTTAATTGTGCAGGAATAGTCTGGTATTACACCATGAGCAGTGGGTGGCAGCAACAAATTAGGACAAGGGAGATAGCGTACTGCAGTAGATAAATGGAGATGTCTGTAGAGGGAACATTTTTACTCTATCTCAACATGTAGAGATTCTGAGAAACTTCAACTAAAAAGTTAATAACAGATGAAGATGGTAATGATGATGATGAAGATGATGATATGTCTTAGTTATATGTGGCTGAATAAATACTACAATGTAGGGCCACCAAGTGGTCAGTCAGCACCTGGTACTGGATGGCATTTGGACAAGTGTGGGGGCACAGCCTCACCTAGTTGTAAATGATGGGCCCACTGAAGAAGAAGTATGTCATTGTGAAGGGGTGAGGCCATGCTATCTGCATTGGGGTGGTTATGCCACAATTTTAGGCCCAGGCCACTGCCCCCTCTAGTCCTCCCTGCTGCAGTGAGGACTAGTGTTGATGTTTCCCTTCTTAACATCTCCCTCTTGTTTCAATTAATTAAAGGAGAAGCACAATGCTCTCTTTTTGCTACTGTTCATTCACAAGAAAGTTTAAGGTAAAAAGTTGGTATTTGAATTCCACATGTTTGAAATTTATTGGATTTTGATTGGCTAACAAAACACCAAGTAGGGGTAAAGAGATACCTAGCCCACATGGAGGGAGGAAAGAAAGGAACCAATCACGGTGGCTGAACCTGGAGAAGAAAGCTCAGCTATGCTCAGGGTGTGCATCCTGAACACATCATACATTTCAAAAATAAGTAGCTGAAAAATATAAGTTACTCATTCAATCAATCAATAAATCAATCAGTTTGACTTAAAAAAATGCAACGAGAGAGTGAAATCACATTGCACTTCATACAGACAGGCTTTGTCACCCTGCTCCCATACCCAGCCATTCCCTGACCATTAGCAAAGGGTTATAACACAACAAAAATATGGTTGGACCGAATATTGGGTGGGTTGTTCCTTGCAATTGTTTCTGTTAATATGATGCCAGAGGGTAGACTATAACTATTCATTTATTTTACTCCAGTAAAAAAAAACTTTGGAGTTAAACTACCATCATTTAAAATACATTTTAGTTCCTCCACATGTGTAGAATTCTCCCTAAAAGTGTTATATTTTCAGACTTTCATACAATATTTAGAATATGGTATTATTGAGCAAACTAACAGTATACAGTATGTCAAACTTGATTGGGGCTAGCCAACCAGGTTTAGCCAAATTTAGATTTATTGTAGTTAGAAGTGCTGCTGAATACAGCTTAAATTAGGTGACTGTTGTAAGTAATCCAGGGAAGAAAATGGAAAATGAGAATAAATATATGCAAAAGTCCTTAATGCAACTCAGTACATTGTATTTAATACAATATCTAATCAACATTTTATATGTATTTTGCAAAAGCAAGCCACCTACTGCTGGTTGCCACTGATACAGTATGCTCTAAATATACAGACAGACTTATGCTGTATGGCATGTTTTCAAAGTGAATATTGATTACTGAAAGCAACATACAAAGAATTAATGGTGCAGAAAAGGTATATAACAGGCACCATTTTATGTTCTGTTTTGATAAATTGTACACTGCATTTGCAATACATATCATATAAGTCACTATTTCACCCAGCAGTGATATCCCATGATCCCGAGGTTATCATCATCCACCAGTGACACCCACAAGACTGCCAATTTGCCACTGCGAGTACCTGGTGGAACATCTGTATGCCAATTCTGGCCATTCAAGGCTTAATGTTATTCTAAAAGAATAACTACCCCACAACATTCACAACTGGAAAATCAAAATAAACTTACCCAATTCACACCTGACTTGCCTGTTGCCAAAACTATTTTGGCATGACCCCACCCGTTTTCCAAAAGTCAACACCTCCTTTTCAGACAAAAAATATCTGTTCACGTCTTAAAATTTTGACTGTACCACACAATTTGTAGTTTATGCATTACTTTTACGAATGATTAAACTTGCAGTTTTCAAAGTGAGTTTAGAAGTGGTACTCAATATTTAGTAAATATTTTTTTCAAAAAGTTACAGTTTTGCTTGGTGAAGAACATATTCCAGGATCACTTGGCCCCCGTCCTGTGAATGATGTTTACATTTAGCCTTACTAAGCAAGCGTTATAAGGGAATATGCAAACTAATACATTTTCCTGTGCAGAAGTCTGATACATTATGCTAAATATGTAGAGAAAATATAGTTGAAACAAAAACTGCAAATTTATAAGGTATATATTTCCTTTAAGAAACCAACGTACTAGGAAATAGCTATACGGAAAACTAGATTATTCTGCTCATACATTATTTTGTTTAGCCTTGGTCCCTTCAGGTAACACAGTACATGAAGTATCTTGCTCTTCAAAAATAATTTGCATTTTTTTCTGTGCTTTTCCACACTCAAAGTTTTCTTCAGGGCATTTAAGCAGCTAATGTACATAATAAATCCACTGTTGTTGTTCACAAGGCGCTTTTGCATTTGTAAATTGTAACATGGAAATGCTACGCAGCAAAAAAATATGAAGATTTTACCCAATTAAATCTCAGAGTAATTAAATTTTTTGTGCATTTTTTTAACTTCTCCTGTGGGAGTCATTTACATGCATAATTAGATTGCACTTCATCTTTACACACAATATTTCATGTAGTTCTTGATTAGATTGTTTATGTACTTTGTGGATAGTAAGTAGCGTTTATTATGTTGTCCTAATCTATATGGCATTTTTATGCAGGAGATCCTTGTCTTGCCCCTCCTTCCAACTTCCGAGTATTGGTTTCCACAATGGTTACTCAATGCAATAAGGTCAGAGTGTTGCTGTTAGGAAGGTCCTGATTTTGCCATTAGGTGGATAGCTTCTGTAAAGTTCTCATGGCTAGAATTCACAACTGGCTCATTTGAGTGTATCAACATCTACAGGACTCATTGATCATTACAGCAGATGACTAGAAGAGGTCATATTTACAATAACGAGACCTTGATCCATTGACCAGAGGTTGTCTTGGAAAGGGAACTGTGCTTGTGCTGATGTAGGGAAATGTACAAATTGCTATGTGGGAAAAAACCTAAAAAGAGATGATAGGATTTACACGTGCTTCCGTTTGAGCAAACTGCAGGTTTTACTGCGCTTTGAGGTACAGGTTATAAAGGGTTGGGTACAGGATTTCGGTGTTCGGGATCCCAGCTATCAGAATCGTGATGCCAACATTCCGACATGGCTAGAATACGGACACCTATTGGTTGGTATCTTAACACTCCCCCTCTCCCTACCCATAACCCTCCCTCGCCGATGCCTGAACCTAACCTCCCTCTAGTGCCTAAACCTAACCTCCCCTTACCTTACCCTAAACCTATCCATCCCCTCTTAGTGCCTAATCCTCCCACTAGTGCCTAACCCTAACCAGTAACCCTAATGCTAACCCTCCCACTAACCCCGCTACTTGCCCTCTGGTTTCCGGAGATGGGGATTATGACCACATCCCATTAATAACAGAGCAATTTACAAAATAGCCAAACCTCATATAAGAGCGCATGTTATTAAACAGGAAGTCCATTGCTACTTAGCATCAAGATTGGTAATGGTGATATCAGGAAAAATACAGTGAGGGAACATATAGGGCCTGATTCTGAGTCTCATGCTATGCCGATGTGATTGTGCAATTTTATTTTTATAATGCATGTGTCTGCGTTGCACCATGCATGGTTTCAATTGTGTTGAGATGTGCATTTAAAATACACTGGGTGTTCTTGGGTGGTGGAAGGTGGCTTAGCGCATTCACGGAGATGTTCCATCTTATGGGTGCCTTATGGGAGTGTAGCTGCTGTGTCGCTGAAGTGTTTGAAGACACACACACTAAATTGCTCACATTAGAGACCATACTCTCATTGAAAATCTGCATCTGCCATAGGGAA
Organism: Taudactylus pleione; assembly: GCA_031769625.1. Classification (NCBI taxonomy): domain Eukaryota; kingdom Metazoa; phylum Chordata; class Amphibia; order Anura; family Myobatrachidae; genus Taudactylus; species Taudactylus pleione. Next base: position 2,751,251 of record JAUIMM010000780.1, on the reverse strand, counting down.
GGTGCAAGTTTTTTGAAAATGCACCAAGCAGTATTTCAGCATCTATGTACAGTAAGCTGAATGTGAGCATCCCAGTTCTTACACATTCGGATGTGCACCAGTGAAGGGCTATGCAGCGGCATTTGCATAAAGTCGCTGACGTGAACAGCAAAAGATGCAGATACGGATGAGAATGTGTCCGATTTAGATTCAGGTTCTTAGTATAAATAGTACAGCTAGATAATGTGTTATTCTACAGTCAAAATGTGCGCTGACCCCCGTGTTTTGGTCTTGCAAAACCACCCTCAAGTGTTTTGGTTTTGGATCTGGATTTGTTTTTACAAAAACAAAGATAAAAAGGTTTTAAAAACAGCTAAAATCATGTACTTTATGCAATCCAAAACCTGAAATTCAGATTTAAAATCCGAATTTCTAACAGCAAATAGATCAGAACCGCAACTCGGATTTACATGGATTCATGAAATTCGGGTGGATTTGGATTTCTGGAGAACCAAACCGCACTTAAAAATAATAATAATTATAATAATAATAATAATAATAATAATAATTATTATTATTATTATTATACTTTATTTATATGGCACCACAAGTGTTCCGCACGCCTTACATAGTACATAAAACTAATAAGTGAACAAGAAACAAGTAACTTACAGTACATTACAGTGCAGGACAAGGGCACGATTTATATACATTGCTGCAATAGCGATTAAAGCACTCACAATAAGCAGCCGGGAGTTGGCGGTCTCGTGTTAGGTGCCCTTATGGGGAATAAGGAGTAAAAGAAAATGTAAAGAGAAGCATATGAGGAAAGATGTCCCTGCTCGTGACAGCTTACATTCTAAAGGACATCTCTAGTCTACAGTAAGGTTAGTTCCCAGATACATGCACACAGTCAGTTTTGATGAATTTGGTTGAAAAAATGGGAAATAGAAAGTATTCATCACAAATTCAATTCTACTGTAACAGAACATAGGTTATAAAGTGCAGATTGGTGATACAGTTGTGTTATTATCAAATAAGGTTTGGTTAAGCATCCAGTCTGGAGCAGTCTCTTAAGCACCTCAGTCAATGAAGGATAAGAAGCTGCTGAGGATTGGCCGTCTGGCTGTTAAGTAGATGAGATCACTGGAGATTGACTCATGATTGGCAATGCTACTTATCTTTGGGCCAGTTATCACTAAGGGGTAAATTTACTGGAGATTGACTCATGATTGGCAATGCTACTTATCTTTGGGCCAGTTATCACTAAGGGGTAAATTTACTAAAGTGAGAGTTTTTAGAAGTGAGTTTTAAAAGTAATGTTGCCCATAGCAACCAATCAGATTCAACTTAACATTTAACTAGCACCTTCTAGAAGATAGTAGCTAGAATCTGATTGGTTGCTTTGGGCAACATCACTTTTAAAACTCACTTCTAAAAACTCTCACTTAGTAAATTTACCCCTAAGAGTTAGCCTGACATTTCTGCCCCTTCCCCTCCTAGTGGAGTACAAGCTTAATATAGATTATTTTTTTTTGTAATAAAGCATAACCCAAGCATCCTGTCCAGGTTTAGATTAGGGCTAAATTAAGTTTTGTGGGGGCCCTAAAGCAAGCAAGTTACAGGGATGCATTCAACTAAAGCTTATTTCTTAAAATGAAGGCTTTGCTTACCTATACTCTGGTTAGACAATCACTGTACTATCTGGCCTTGTTAGAGCACCAGGTAGTGGGGTGTATAGTTTATTGTGAACAGCACCATGAGAGAGAGACGGGAGTTGCATGGGGATAGTTTGCAGTGGTCCATGCTTGAGTCCTAAATAAAGGCACAGAAACTGATTATGCATGATGACCTTTGCCCACAATAAATAACATTATCAAAAAGAAAATACTAATTCATCTTCAATTTTTTTTTTAAGTACAAATAAATTATACAGTAACAACAAACCAACAGTTATAAATATATTTAAATAAAGATAAAATATTTAGTTAAGCAAAAACACCAATACTACTATAAAAAATTATACACATTATCTTAGCATCACTTATTTCCCTACCATTACAATATAACTAGGGATGCAATCGGGAAACCGGTTGCCTTGATACCGACAGGTGGCTTTCCGACTGTCATATCCCGGCGACGGTGAAATGCCGGGCGTCTAGATGTAGACGCCTGACATTTTCCCGACACCGGGAGATAGGCGCCCGGCATCCCGATCGAAGGGATGCCGGGCACCGTGAGTGGACAGCCGCGGGGGGGAGGATTAGGTTTAGGGCACCTGGCGGGGACTTAGGGTTAGGCACCCTCTCGGGTGGTTTAGAGTTAGGCTAGGGAGAGGGAGGGTTAGGGTTAGGCACCCTCCCGGGGGACTTAGGTTTAGGCAGTGGGGAAGGGGGGGTTAGGGTTAGGCACTTAGAGGGGGGATTAGGGTTAGGCACTTGCGGGGAGGTTATGGTTAGGCACCCCTAAGGAGGGTTATGGTTAGGGGGTTCAGATAGGTTAGTTTATATTTACCTTAGGGATGATCGGGATTTCCTCACTTGCTCACCTCCTCAACTGCCTGTACCTCACAAGCCCTCCATCACCCTTCTGTATCTCAAAGGCCCCCTCATCACCTGCTTGTACCACAAGCTCCCCTTCTCCCCATACTTTCCTCTCACCATGTTACTGGAGTAGTCATATGATATGGAGTTGTCTCTAAGATAGCAATTTGTCCCTGAGGCACCTTCTAGAAGATAATAGTTAGAATCGTATTGGTTGCTATGGGAAATAAATATAAATATACCCCTAGTTATACAAGTTATGGGGGCACTTCACCCCCATATTTACATGCCCCTGTGAAACCTGTCATGCTGGTGGGCTTATGCCTGCCCAGTAATTGTGTGCATCACACAGATGCATTTGACTACGAGGACATGATTTATGGATCAAACAGCCCAAAAATGGGTCTAGATAGGCATAGGAAGTAGCCGTGACTGTATTAGGACTTCCTGTATTAGGACTTCCTGTATATCATCATCTTCTAAAACAACATTCCACATTCCTAAACTTCTTTTCATTAGTAGGGTGTTTTAAGGATTTCTTTCTTTATGCAAGAATTAACTAATCTAACTAAATGGGTCAATAATTATTCTGTTTTCTCGCACATGATATTCCTCAAACTTGAGGCCTGTTGGGGCTACTTTGAAGGGAGAAATGATAAATAGTTAGAGAAGTTGTGCACATTGATGTCTGACATCTCATGGGCCTAAGGGTCATTTCCAACAATTTGCTTAAAGTGTGCGGAGGAGTAAAATTTCTATTATGGATCACAGTGAGCCAAGACAGGGAAGACATCTACTGTAGGTACTGTAGATACTGGAATAGCAATGTTATGTCTACAAACAAGAATAATATAATGATTTGGGACAGCTGAAACTAGAACCCTGCAGACAATATTGTCACAGCAAATTAAACCTTTTAATAATCCTTTTTGGTCTCAACTGTTTTGAGTCTTTCGTAGAGGCACAGAAAGCATTTAATTCACTATAGGGATTCAAATTCCACTACAGCACATTTTTCAATTTATGCTCATGTATTTTTTGTATTTAATTAACTGTAACAAATGAAAATTATTTCTTTGGTTAGTAAACTTGGTTTAATTAGAATTTCATTAAGCTTTACATATTAGTAAACAATTGTTTCATTAATTTTATGTTATTTTAAAGCAATTATACCATTGATTGTTTTAACTGTTCGTGTTGAATTAGATTGTGATGCAAACATTTATTAAATCCTTTTACCAGTACCCAAATAATTACTTTTTTAAAACATATCTTTATTGAGAGCATCACAAACTTTACAGAGTACAATGAGCAATGAAAAACATTTAGACAGTAAGAATAAAATATAACATGTGTACACAAGATCAGCATGTGGTATACGATACAGATTGCACTCTGAACTAATATATATTTAGAGGAACAATTTAATAATAAGACAAAAAAAATAATTAATAACCAAACTAATAAAAATGAAGGAAAAGAGGGGGGAGGGGAAAAGAAACTCAGTTGTTCGAGGGGGGTCATCATTAAACCCAAATAGATGACCGTTGAATTTAAAAAAAAAGGGACACCAAGGAAACGACAGCTGAATCTTCCAACAGTATTCTGGTCTCATATCGACCCATTTGTTGAAACCAAGTTTTAATCTGCAACTGCATTGAGGGTGGCAAAGTATCTATGTAGCTTTCCCATAATGACTGTAAGCTGAAATTGTTATGAGAGAGATGCAGATACTAGTACAACTTATTGTATCAGCTGCAGTCAGACTTTTGTTCCCAACACTCCACAAAGACTGCACTACACAAGGTGGTGAATTGTTAGATCATTGCTAAGTTTAAAGTCTATTATTCACTTCTAATTATTATGGATCACTCTGCTGCATTTGACACTGTTGACCACTCTCTTCTCATACAAACACTACAAGTCATAGGTCTTCAGGACACAGCCCTATCCTAGTTCTCATCCTACTTATTAAAATCATTCTTTCAGTGTTAGTTTCTCTGGATCCACCTCCTCTTTGCTAACTCTTTCAATTGGAGCACCACATGCCTCAGTACTAGGTCATCTGATTTTCTCAATCTACACCGGGCCTCTTAGCAAAGTAATCAGCTCTTTTGGATTTAATTATTATCTGTATGTGGATAGTGACGTCCCTCCCTGTGGTGTCACCCATTGCGGGGAGGGATGCTGTGTGCACTGCAAAGCAGTAGACTGACAAAAAGGGCCTCTGTGTAGGGGTGTGACAAGGGGTGTGGCCTCATAGGATGAACCCCCATGGTCCCGTGCTTATTAGTGGTGGGGGGGGACCTGCGTGCTGCACTTAATGCTACAATGTAGCACCCGGCTCCTGTCACTGAGGGGGAGTCTGCACCTTGACATTATCCCTAGGTGAGTGACACTTGGGTGCGGCCCACGCTGCCCTTGTGACACCACTGTATGTGGATGATACTTAAATCTACCTATATTTTGCTCTGTTCTATTAGTCATAACTGTACACTGGTTAATGTTATTCCTCAAATTTAATATACTATACTACTACAAACACATAAAGTTATTAACCAAAATACACATACATGCATCTCTTCAATCATCTCCAAATACAGTATCTATGTCTGAGACCTCTCAGCTCTAAGCAAGATCTGCTCCCACACATTGTTACTAGCAGGAGTGTATTTGTAATGGGTGCAGAGTGTGTAGTGCTCATGGGCCCCTGTGTCCAGGGGAAACCCACACTGCACACCTTGCACCCATATTATACTTACTGCTACAGAGTCCCATGTCGGCACCATTGTCAGCGCTGTAAAAACATCTGGAAAATGGCCACCACAGCCAGTTTCCCAGTGATTTGCACATGCGCTATAAACTCTGGGTACACTCTATGGCTGCTGTCCACCGAATTGAGAGGAGGGGGCCCAAGATGGAGACTGCACATGGGCCCCCTCCTCTGTAGAAACACCCCTGGCTACAAGACCATTTTCTGCCCTCACCCACTCTGTGGAATTCACTACCATGCACAACAATACTTTTTCCTAGTCTCCAAACCTTAAAGCATTCCCTGAAAACTCACCTCTTCAGGCAAGCTTATCAAATTTGTAAACCACCCATCTCCATAAGCTATTCTACAGTTACATCACCTCTATACAGTCCACATGTAGCCTTACATATATTCTCTCTCTTCACACACATTCCACTATCACAGGCTAATATTCCTGTGTGACTGCATCATACAGCCCGACCCAGAAAATATGCAATCTGGTTGAACTAATATGCAATATGCAGCACTTATCCTTGTGTATAAATGTCCATTTCCCTATTGAGTGTAAGTTTGCGAGCAGGGCTATCTTACTTTTTTTTTACTGTGTGTTTAATTACTGTTCTATTACTTTTTTTGTCCCAATTGTAAAGCGCAATAAAATACTGCATGCTGGCGCTATACAAGTAAATTTTAATAAATAAATAAATTCTATTTTGGTTTTGGCAAACTACACTGATTTATTTTGATACTGGTTTTAGATTTAATAAAAAATGGCAAACTACAGATGCGCCCTTTTACATAATTTCTGATCGCACTACAAATGTTCGCACGCATAGTGCCATGTGATTACCTGCACCTGCTACGGTACGCTATGGCACACACTGCAATCGCGCCAATCCTATGGAGTCGCGGGTGTAGACACAGTGCATGTATCAACTCGTGGGGACGCGTCTCGTACCATGCTTGCTGCGATTTTCCGTGCAAGCGGCAAAGATGTAACTGGGCATATCTGTACATGTAAAATTTAACAATTTGAGAATTGTATTGTTCCTACGTTAGTGTTTATATAATTGATCTTCATTTACGATCATTTATTGCGATTTTTCTAATAACTTCACAAAACTGTCCATAATTTCACCATTAATTTACCTGCAGCAAGCTGACTTGCTAAAACTACTAACAGAGCTGTAGCATACACACATGGCAATTTAATGAAATATATGACACCTACAAAATTTTGTGGCACGGTAGTGGCAGATAAGAGACAAATTAATAAAATATACAACACTTATAAAACATACAGGCAGAGAACTGGCTAAAAGTTTGCTCTTTCAAAAAGAATATACTCTAAGGTAGCCAAAGTCTAGACGGGAAATGGTTTGAAAAATACATTTGTTGAAATTCTCAGTTTTATACACCACATGCGACATGTAAACGGATAGCAGCAGCAGTTAATGAAAAATGGGACATTTAATGATGTTTTTGCACAGTGTGTATTGTGAGATGTTTTTGACGCTCTGTAATCTGCAAAGAGTTTGCAGAGACATCTCTAAGGCAAAGCAGCTAGGAAGTTCAGGTAGATACAATAGTGTAAAAACAAAGACACTTGTTCAATCCTCCACTTTTTCATCCTGTAGGTTTAATACATTTCTCCTATATTTGGAATAAGCTCTCCAACAGCTCCCCTAGGCCAGGATGCAGCAAAGTCAGAAATGTGGTCAAATTCCCAAAAATGACATCTTTGGGGGTTTGACTGCATTTCTCATACTATATGTATCAAGCCTCGGAATGCGATATATTCTGGGGCTTGGATGTGGTGGGCAATGCTATCATTATATGGCATTGCCCAATAGAAGGCTATGGGCTTCTATTCACGGCTTCCCCCTCAGGTGATCCAACTTTATCCCTTCCAGCACCCCCTGAGGCACGCATCCTTCTGCACATGCACAGAAGGACACCAGGGGGACCCTGGGTCATAGACCCGGACATCCCTCACTAGCAAAGGACAGCTCTTACTGAGAGACTTGTCCTTTGTATTTATCATCATGCATACCAGTGTAATTAATGCCGCATGCATGCAAAGAGTGGCATGAGGCATTGCATCCCAAATGTGATGCATCATTCATAGATCTGCTAGTGTTATATTATGTGTCAATATAGAGTATAGCTATACATGCTATCATAGGAAAGGAAACTGTTGTAAAACAAATCAACAAAACAAGAAAAGAAAAGTTTTAAAAAGAATAATAAAGTGCCTGCTTACCTAATGCCTTCCTTATAAATAAAATACATATTTACTCACATGATAAAGTTTACTTTAGTCGACAAATAGATAAAACATTATTCCTAGCCAATGCAAAACCCTTTGGTGCTGAAGGAGTCAAAATTTGTTTCCCCATCTCAGTTATACCGCTTTTATACCTAAATTCCGGGTCTAACCTGGAGGTTGGAACAGGGTTCCAAACCAGATTAGACCCGGAATTTAGCCGGCACCGACCCAGGATATTCCCGAGTCGCCGTTCACACCAGAGCCGGATCTCAGTGACCCGGCTTTTATGGTGTTGAAGTGGATGCTTGGAGATGACGTCATCTCCAAGCGCAAATGAAGCCAGGAAATCGCCAGGCATGTGGCACGATCCAGGTCATCATGACCCGGATTGCGCCGTTTATACTGCAGGGTTTCACGGTCACTCCCCTATTAAACCCTGCAAGTTACCTGGGTTGGATTGCCTGGTCACTCCACCCGGGAATCCAACCCTGTCCCATTTTACATCAGGGACTACCCGGGTTATCCCTGCAATAACCCGGGTTTTAGCTCTTGTGTAAAAGGGGTATAAGTTTACTCACAGGAACTAAATTGTAAAATTTTTCCAATAAGGTAAAAAAGTTAATTTTATTATAACAACTTATAGTGTTGGAAAGAAAAAGAAAGTGCCTTATTTAAAATAAAAATAAAAAAACATTCTAATTCTCCTGACACTCACAAACCTATTTTGCAAAAATTCACCAATTTCCAATTGGGCAAATGCATAGGTTTAGTAAAATTAGTTTTACTAATTACCCCAGGTTTGAACTTAATTGGATTGTGGGGCAAAGATACAGAGTTGGGGGGACACTTTTACACCAGCATTCCCTGCTATTGGGAGATTGCAAAGCCTTTTCCCCCCAACAAAAGACTTACATTTTCAGGGTGGACAAATGTGCCAAAACCCCACTTCTTATATAATGGTTTTGGATGATAGGTGCACTTTGAGTATTGTTACAAAAAAGGTTCTCTGATGATTCCTCAGTACGTATTACAAGTCATTTTATGGCATCACAGGACCACTTCAGTTTTGTAGATGAATTTTAAGATATTTGACACTATGCATTCTACAAAGCCTTGTGCACATACCTTCTGATGAAGCTGAGTCATATGCAACAGTCACATCTCCACTTGCAGCTGAATGGGTGTTGAAGGGTGTTAATGGGGCATTTGCCTGTAGATATGTTAAGTTTAGTGAGGATGTGTCAAGGGCCTGTAGTCAGAATTGTGTTCTAGGATTAGTATGCCGAGATCTGTCTGATTTCCATTGGATCTCTTGCAGCAGGTATACGGCTGGTACAAGTGCGTGTTGACAATTATAACTATTACTTGAACAAGCGTATAGATTGGTGGATGCTGCCACATGTGTTGCGGGCCACTCGGCGGCATACGGCCAGATAACCTCATTCACAGGAGAGTATCTATAATGGGTGCAGGGTGTGTGTGGTACGCGGGCCCCCGGTTCCAGGGAGGGCCCGCACTGCACACCCTGCACCCATATATGTAACACTTACCTCTCCAAGGTCCCATGACGGGTCTCCCAGCGCTGCTTAAACACCAGAAAATGGCCGCCTCTGCCACTTTTCCTGCATTTTGCGCATGCTCTGTGAGGAAATCACCGGGAAAATGGCGCCACACCATTTCCCCGGCGATCCACGCATGTGCAATAGACTCCGGGTATACTCTAGTGCCCAGAGTCTATTGATTCTACAGTGGCTGGCCAGCTGTGTCAGTCGGCAGCTGGCTGCCAGAGTGAGAGAAGGGGGCCCGTGATGTGGGATGCACACGGCCCCCTCCTCTCTAAAGAAGCCCCTGCTCATTCAGTTCTGCGCCTGCAGTCTGAGTATCAGTGCAGCAGACTTCCATGCATCTCTGAATCTACGCTAAATTATATGGGATAATACTTTTTTTTAATTGACTGTAGTGCGGCGAGTAGAAAGTGTACAGGTGCATACAGTACTGGAATGCAAACAACATTTTACTGTAACATTTTTTTAAAATAAATGTTCAGTAAAACATATACTGTAGACATGACTTATTTTTAGTAAGAACTTTAGATGACCTCTTAAAAATATAATTCTTTAAAATATACTGGCTAGACATTCAGGGACTTGTAGTTCCAAAGTAGATGTTGAGCTAAAATCCGGTTATTAAAAGGAGAGGTCTGATTGATTGTTATGGCTTATGACATTCTGGTGATGTCTGTTTCCAAGTGTTCTATTTTTTCCTGAATAATTTATCCTAAATGTTACCTAAAAGCAGCCATGAGTGACATGCAAAGTACATTGTTAATGCTATTCATCATTGCAACACAAGGAAATATATTTTAGTTTTTTAAGACTTTCCTCAGTGTTTGTCTTGCTAATCTGCTTCACAAATGCCATATTGCACAGAAGAACCAATCCTGCTTAAGTCATCTTAAAACTCCATTACAATCCAAGGCAAGTCAGGTAAATCTCAGCTTGTCTAAGGGAACCTAAGCTGTGTATTTCATAAGACTTTAGTCATAAGACATGTGAAATGTGAATGCTTATGGCCAGACCAGCTGGATAGGATAATGATAATGTGTAATGTATTATATTGTACCTGCAAAATATGTATTTGCTTGAACTTCAATAAATGGTCATCAAAATAGATTGATTAAAGGGTTCTATATTGCAAATTAAGAACTGAACCACCCCCTACCTACTTATAAACTTTTTGTTGCACTTGTCCAGAGGATAAGGCTTTGGATCCCTCCTGCGGCAAATAAATTATGTATATTATAGGGCTCAGCCCAGTAAGTACAAAGACTCTGCTGATTTGAGAAATGAGAAGTCCAGGACATTCTGGCAGCTTTCTCCATTCTCCATCATGTTATTCCTGTTACTGTAGAAGTGTGCACAATGTCTAACAGGGTCAGAGAAACAGGCGCAAGGGAAAAACCATACTTCCTTTCCATCCCTAGGCAAGTCACGGCACCAGGACAAACTGAAGAGATTCATGTCACCCTGTCACCGTTCTGCAATCTGCACACTTTCCAACATGTAGACATGCTGAATTGGGATATGATAAACCCTGCCCATGATCATCAGAGCCGTAGCTAGGGTAGTGCAGCCAGTGCCATTGCACAGGGCACCACAGGTCAGGGGGCGCTGTTTGGGCCTGTCTTAGTTCTGTTTATTATCATTCTACTTGTAGCTTCCTCTTATTTCATCACCAGTGTCCCCTGGCCTCTCCTATCTCTTCCCTGGCCCTTCCCCATGAGGCCATACCCCTTTTTTTGGGTGCATTATTTCCCTTTGAAAAATGAGGGGGGCGCCAATGCTCTTTCTGGCACAGGGCACCAAAAGTCTAGTTACGGCTCTGATGATCATCCCAGAAATTCCCACATTTGTGGCAAAATTTCACCTACTTTTCTGTAAACCCTGCACTTTTGACATCAATGATTCAAAACTGTGTAGTCAAAATTGCTACAGTTGGGAGGCTTGATATAGTTCATACAAGCAATGAATGCAGAGGAGGCAGCAGGAAGAGAAATGTTGGGGACCAGAAATGATCTGAGAACTCTAAGGGCCAAATTCAATTAGCCGCGAAAAGTGCCGTTTGGAGAAAAGTTTTCTCCGATTTGTACTTTTCACCTGTTTTCAAATTATCTCCATAGTCATTTCCCTGGAGTTTTTGCCTAGGCAAAAACTCCACAGACAAAAACAGGCGAAAAAGGTTCTCCAGCAAAAGGCAGGAGAGAAGAAGTGCATAATCCATATTTTGGGGAACAAATGGGGGGACTTGGTTCAGAATCCTTTGGACAACCCCTCTGATGGCTAATAGGGCAAAAAAAAAAACTTAATTCACCCCATAAAAGACATGTCATTTTTGGGGTGAAAATGAAAAAAAGTGTAGGAAAATGGAAAATTAAGTGGGGGACCTGGTACTTTGGGGGGCTATATGGTTGGGACAGGTGTTTTTGGGATTGCACGAGGCTGCAGCAGGTATATTTTTGAGATTTTTTAAATCTTAATTTTAGAGACATCAAAATATACTAGTACCCATTTGCATGTACCCCAAATTTAACCTTGGTAGTTATTTTTCAGAAAAAACATTGCTTTCTATTATTTTTCCACACATTTGCAAATATGCGTATAACACCATTATTAAGGCTACTACTACTATTCTATATTGACTCCAGGGTCACTGAAGCTTTTTATGGGTACAGACTGATTTCACCCAAAAAATATGTCATTTTCGCTAGTTTCGCTTTAGAGAATATTCACCTATCTGCGTCTTCGCCTGTTTTACAATTGAATAGGGCAAAAAGCGGGGACATGCATGGAGAAATATTGTGGCAAAATAGGAGAATGAGGTGAATTCAATCCGCTTTTCACCAGACGGCACTTTTTGCGGCTAATTGAATTCGACCCTAAGACTGATCACTTGTGAGGACATTTTTATCTTGGGCTTTATTTATGAAGAAGAGACTTTTGTGCCACTACTTCCTTCAGTGTAAGGCTCGGCACTCACAGTCAGTGTAAGGCTCGGTGCCTGCAGTCAGTGTAAGGCTCGGTGCCTGCAGTCAGTGTAAAGCTCAGCACTTGCAGTCAGTGTAAGGCTCAGTGCCTGCAGTCAGTGTAAGGCTCAGCGCCTGCAGTCAGTGTAAGGCTCAGCGCCTGCAGTCAGTGTAAGGCTCAGCGCCTGCAGTCAGTGTAAGGCTCAGCGCCTGCAGTCAGTGTAAAGCTCGGCACTTGCAGTAAGTGTAAGTCTCGGTGCCTGCAGTCAGTGTAAAGCTCAGCACTTGCAGTCAGTGTAAGGCTCGGTGCCTACAGTCAGGGTAAGGCTCAGCGCCTGCAGTCAGTGTAAAGCTCGGCACTCACAGTCAGTGTAAGGCATGGTGCCTGCAGTCAGTGTAAAGCTCAGCACTCACAGTCAGTGTAAGGCTTGGTGCCTGCAGTCAGTGTAAAGCTTGGTGCCTGCAGTCAGTGTAAAGCTCGGCACCCACAGCCAGTGTAAAGCTCGGTGCCTGCAGTCAGTGTAATGCTCGGCACCTGCAGTCAGTGTAAGGTGCAGCACCTGCAGTCAGTGTAAGGCTTGGCGCCCGTAGTCAGTGTAAGGCTTGGCACTCGCAGTCAGTGAAAAGCTCGGCACCCACAATCAGTGTAAGGCTCGGTGCCTGAAGTCAGTGTAAAGCTTGGCACTCGCAGTCAGTGCAAGGCTCGGTGCCTGCAGTAAGTGTAAGGCTCGGTGCCTGCAGTCAGTGTAAAGCTCAGCACTCGCAGTCAGTGTAAGGATTGGTGCCTGCAGTCAGTGTAAAGCATGGCACCCACAGCCAGTGTAAAGCTCGGTGCCTGCAGTCAGTGTAAGGCTCGGCACCTGCAGTCAGTGTAAGGTACGGCACCTTCAGTAAGTGTAAGGCTCGGTGCCTGCAGTCAGTGTAAGGCTCGGTGCCTGCAGTCAGTGTAAAGCTCAGCATTCGCAGTCAGTGTAAGGATTGGTGCCTGCAGCCAGTGTAAAGCTCGGCACCCTCAGCCAGTGTAAAGCTCGGTGCCTACAGTCAGTGTAAGGCTTGGCACCTGCAGTCAGTGTAAGGCTTGGCACCTGCAGTCAGTGTAAAGCATGGCACCTGCAGTCAGTGTAAGGCACGGCACCTGCAGTCAGTGTAAAGCATGGCGCCTGCAGTCAGTGTAAGGCGCGGCACCTGCAGTCAGTGTAAAGCTTGGTGCCTGCAGTCAGTGTAAGGCTCGGCGCTTGCAGTCAGTATAAGGCTCGGTGCCTGCAGTCAGTGTAAAGCTCAGCACTTGCAGTCAGTGTAAGGCTCAGTGCCTGCAGTCAGTGTAAGGCTCAGCGCCTGCAGTCAGTGTAAGGCTCAGCGCCTGCAGTCAGTGTAAAGCTCGGCACTCGCAGTCAGTGTAAGGCTCGGTGCCTGCAGTCAGTGTAAAGCTCAGCACTTGCAGTCAGTGTAAGGCTCGGTGCCTGCAGTCAGGGTAAGGCTCAGCGCCTGCAGTCAGTGTAAAGCTCGGCACTCACAGTCAGTGTAAGGCTTGGTACCTGCAGTCAGTGTAAAGCTTGGCGCCTGCAGTCAGTGTAAAGCTCGGCACCAACAGCCAGTGTAAAGCTCGGTGCCTGCAGTCAGTGTAAGGCTCGGCACCTGCAGTCAGTGTAAGGTGCAGCACCTGCAGTCAGTGTAATGCTTGGCGCCCCTAGTCAATGTAAAGCTAGGGTCTCGCAGTCAGTGTAAAGCTCGGCACCAGCAGTTAGTGTAAGGCTCGGTGCCTGAAGTCAGTGTAAAGCTTTGCACTCGTAGTCAGTGCAAGGCTCAGTGCCTGCAGTCAGTGTAAGGCTCGGTGCCTGTAGTCAGTGTAAAGCTCAGCACTCACAGTCAGTGTAAGGATCGGTGCCTGCAGTCAGTGTAAGGCACGGCACCTGCAGTCAGTGTAAGGCTCGGTGCCTGCAGTCAGTGTAAGGCTCGGTGCCTGCAGTCAGTGTAAAGCTCAGCACTCGCAGTCAGTGTAAGGATTGGTGCCTGCAGCCAGTGTAAAGCTCGGCACCCTCAGCCAGTGTAAAGCTCGGTGCCTGCAGTCAGTGTAAGGCTTGGCACCTGCAGTCAGTGTAAGGCTTGGCACCTGCAGTCAGTGTAAAGCATGGCGCCTGCAGTCAGTGTAAGGCGCGGCACCTGCAGTCAGTGTAATGCTTGGTGCCTGCAGTCAGTGTAAGGCTCGGCGCATGCACTCAGTATAAAGCTCGGCACCTGCAGTCAGTGTAAGGCTTGGTGCCTGCAGTCAGTGTAAGGCTTGGCACCTGCAGTCAGTGTAATGCATGGCACCTGCAGTCAGTGTAAAGCGCGGCACCTGCAGTCAGTGTAAAGCATGGCATCTCCAGTCAGTGTAAGGCACGGCACCTGCAGTCAGTGTAAAGCTCGGTGCCTGCAGTCAGTGTAAGGCTCGGCGCTTGCACTCAGTGTAAAGCTCGGCACCTGCAGTCAGTGTATGGCTTGGTGCCTGCAGTCAGTGTAAGGTTCGGTGCCTGCAGTCAGTGTAAAGCTCAGCACCCACAGTCAGTGTAAAGCTCAGCACCCACAGTGAGTGTAAGGCTCAGTGCCTGCAGTCAGTGTAAAGTTCGGTGCCCACTGTCAGTACAAAGCTCAGCACCCGCAGTCAGTGTAAGGCTTGGTACCCACAGTCAGTGTAAGGCTAGGCACCTGCAGTCAGTCTATGGCTCGGTGCCTGCAGTCAGTGTAAGGCTTGGCCTGCTAGACACAGACTGCCAGTGATGTTTTAAATTTTCACCTGCAGCCTGTATGGAAATAGCAGCTTACAAATGACGCTGCTTCATAAATAAAGCCCCTGGTCTCATTGGAGGAATTCCAATGTGCTGGTTCCAGGGTTGGAGTATGGTGTGATTAGTGCAAACGTGCTATAGGGGGTGATTTGGAGATGAGTGCTAATAGCATAACTGCTGCATCTTTGGATGCAGCAGTGATGCTAAAATATGCTAATGCTGCAGGAGGGGTGTGGTATAAGAGATAGACAGTAATTAGATAGACAATGTCTAGATAGACACCAGATGGACAAAAGTCAGACACACTAGAGTTAGACATGTAAAAAGTTTGACAGGTACAAAAAGTCAACAGGGTCAAAAGTTCGACATGAAAATGATTGACACAAAAATGGTTGACAATTTTTTTTTTGCTTTTTAGTTCTAATCTTCACCCTAACCCTAACCCTCCCCTTGGTGCCTAACCCTATCCTTCCATCCTGGTGCCTAACCCTAACCGTTTGGGTATGTGCCTAACCCTAACTGTGGGGTTAAGAGCCTAACCCTAACCCTCCAGTAAGTGCCTAACCATATCCCTAAACCTAACGCTAATCCTAAAAATAAAATAAAAAATGTATCGACCATTTTGATATCGATCATTTTCATGTCGAACTTTTGACCCTGTCTAACTATTGACTGTCTAACATCTGGTGTCTATCTAGACATTATAGTAACAAAAAAGAGAAAAAAGAAAAAGAAAAAGACTCTGGACCTCATTCAGAGCCGGTCGCACAGAGCGTGCGGTCGGTCTGAATGAGGGGAGGACGTCTTGAATTTTCAAGACGTCCTCCTTTGCAGTGGTAAGGCTGTGGGTTAACACCCACAGCCTTATGACCACCTAAGGTGATGGTCATGATGGTCAAGACCATCACGACCATCGGGGCTTACGACGAGACCCTAGGGTAGGGTCTCCCTTGTCGTAAGCCCCGGAGAGCTTTCAGCTCTGTCTGCCCCCAAACGGTAGGCGTTCCCATGGGAATGCCCCCTTTTGGGCAGCCACCCCCGGCCCGCCTTCGAAACAGGGCGAGCTGTCAATCAACATCGACAGCTCGCCCCCTTTGGATCGAGACTCGCTACGACCGGCACTGTCGGTCGTAGCGGGTCTCACGCATGCACATGCTGGCGCCGTCATGCGCATGCTCTGTGGGGGGCCATCGACCCGGTCCAAGCGCATCGGCGCTAACGACCGGGTCTGAATGACCCCCTCTGTGTCTGGGCACACTTATAGGGAGAAAATTCAGTTAAAACTTAACTTTTAATATATAATACTAATAAAATAAGAGGAGTTAATTATTGAAAAATATAAAATACAAAATAAGCTATAGTTGATCACTGCTGCAAAAAGCAAAATATTAACTAAATCAGATCATCAAGACGCGTTTCGCTCTGCTTGGTCACAGTGCAGCTTCTATCTGGACATTGTCTATCTAATTACTGTCTATCTATAGTCAGGAACACCAGCAGGAGGCATCTGAGAACAAAAGACACCTGCTGCCAGCATTGTAGATCTGAGTGCTGCATCCAAATATGCAGCATCGGTTATCTAGTAAGCCTAAGCTTAATCACACTGGCTGCCGGAACTACTCAGACAGGGCCAGGGAATCTGACAGGCTGCTGGAACAGCTCAGAAAGGGCCAGGGAATCTGTGTCAGAAGACACAGACCCTGACCTCGGCATGCCTACAAAATGGACCGAGTGACTGCCACCTCTCTCCCCCAATCAGCTGCAGCCTGTAATTTAGGCTGTGACTTAGAGGGCACTACAAGCAATCTTGCACCTTCTACACATGTACATGAAGGGTACTGCACATATGCAGTCTCCCCACCATCGGAGATGTACGCACACCATCGGGTTTGCATATATATTTTTTAAATCAGGGCCTATAATCCTTAGCAGCCAATCCTGCTCATATTAGAGTAGCTATTCTGTTGCTGTCATAAGTGACTGATCAATATTAGCATCTTGATGGTCAACTGCATAAATGAAATTGTGGGTAACATTAGAGAATATGAACTGATAATAGTGATATTAATCATAAAGTTGTTGCAAGTGAAACAAAATTGGCTTTTTATAGTGTGATGAATCTTA
The DNA here is from genome assembly GCA_031769625.1 of Taudactylus pleione. Taxonomy (NCBI): domain Eukaryota; kingdom Metazoa; phylum Chordata; class Amphibia; order Anura; family Myobatrachidae; genus Taudactylus; species Taudactylus pleione. The sequence goes on along the minus strand of JAUIMM010000780.1, from coordinate 2,734,294 downwards.
GCACTAAGCTTTAAACCACAAACTGCTATATGCGAATCTATATCTTAGGAAAGGTCTTTATAAGGTCTTTCACTAACGGGCATGAAGCTGGGAATGCTAATTACAATCACTAGGCAATACACTAACAGATCAATAGCAGCCCTATGTCATAAGCACATGGCCATGAATTGATCTCTATTTTCATTTACATTGGGAAGGTTTCCACTTTTATATTTTATAAAATGTTATGTTAACACTGAACAATATTGATGAAATTAACCATCCATTAAGCTCCCTATATCATTGCCTGATTTGTCTGCTGCACTTCAAACATACACTGCTAAATACAGACTCTTACTTCCAGTGGTGGCTCCAGAGGTGGGGCTGCAGCACAGTCCAAAATTCAAATAGGGGAGTCACACCAACTGCCACCCCAAATGCTGCCAAACATCGCTGGCCAGGACTCACTGGCAGTAGGTGGGATTCCCCTACTTGAATTTTGAACTGCGCTGCAGCCCCACCACTGCTTACTTCTCATGATGACACATTAACTTGCTAGACCTAATCTTGTTTCCATCCTGAAGCCCAAAAATGCATATATATTAGTTTATTACAATTACATGTTTTTTTATAAAATAGAGTTTATAAGCTATAATATATCCAACAGCTTTTTTAACTTATAAGATCAATAACTAATTCATCTTGCTTGTATAATATCTCTGATAACATCCTTTCCATTCTGGACCTGATTCAGAGATGTACACAAACCTGATGGCTTGCGTACAACTCAGATGGTGGGAGGACTGCGCATGTGCAAGACAGGTCCTTCGAGATCGCTTGCAGTACCTCCAAAGCTGCATCATGATACTGCACCCATTTGGCAGGGAGGGGAGCAAAGAAGGGGTCCATTTTATAAAATGGGGGTTTGTCACCCTCATTTTGTAGGTGTGTCAACACCAGGGTCTGCATCTTCTGATGCAGATTTCTTGGCCCTGGCTGAGCAGTGCCGTTGCCCATTCAGAGTAAGCTTAGGCTTACTGTATTTAGATGGGCGATAACTGCGAACACGGCACCCGATGATTTTCATGGTGTCTTTTGTCATCAGATGCCTCAAGCTGCAATAGTATATGTTAGCATCACCAGCGGTGCTAAAAGTATCCAGGCCCAGTGTTCATTTTACACTAATTGGGCATTAAGCAGATATATGCTGACAAAACCACACTCATCTTTACTTTTTTAAGAAACATATTTAATTACTGAAAATCATGGTCACAGAAACACAGAACAATCTAGTCTGTAGTAATCTGATGGTTTTGCTTCCTTCCCATTCCTTTAGAAATAACCTCACACACTTATGATTGTTTCAGCTGAATCATGTAATGATTAACTTTGACCCAATCCTCCCAGGCTGAGCTCCTGATCCTAACAATTGCATCCCAAATTCACAGTGAATGTGCCTTCAATCTTATAGGTCACTGACATTAGCCTGGTGGAAGTCTGATCTATCTTGGGAAAACAAATGGGACTGCCAAATGTTCTACACAATACATGATAACAATTTGATAATTGCACCCATGGTTATTACCTTTTGTGAAGAACATTTGGCTAAAATGTCACTGAAAAAAGAAACTATTGTTCTAGGCACTCACCTGTTATAACAGTTATATTTCTATTATCTCAGTACAAATTAAATTGATATACAATGTGTATTGAATTTAAAGCTGCAGGTCCTCAATTGTGGGATTTGTGAATACCCATTAATTGGACTGAGAAAGGAAAAATAGAATGAAAGGACTGCGCTAATATTATCCAACAATTGTGAAATGGCAAAAGATTAGGTATAGCAATCAAAAATCTGTTATAGAAAAAAATAATTTATTTACTCACAATTGATAATATAATGTGATATGCAAATATATGTTCAATGCACAAAAATATAAAAGATAAAAAGTTTAACTACAGCTTATCCATATGGATCTTGGAAACTATGCAGAAAATGCAATAGTGGTATAGTAGAAATAATCCCTAATGTGTGTACACATCACTTAAATTGCAATATTGCATGTTAGTTGTTGCCTTGATAATATTTGGTCAAGTTTAATAGTTCCACATTAATGTCCAATTGGACTGGTTAGAATTGGGCAAGCCGAGATGTATCAAGGAATTAATTTCCAAAGTACCTGCAGTTTAGTAGTGTAACAAGTGTTTTGTGACACTGTTCCAGCTAATGGATCTTGCTTCTTGTGTCTCCAAGGCAACTGCCAGAGCTGGGTTGATGCTGCACCGGCAAGTCCTCCGTCTCCCGTGTTCAACAGCTAGGCAAGCCGTAAGGCTCGCACTGGAGTCTGTAAAAAGATCCAACCATCTGATGTGTGTCCTCACAACCGTTTGGCCGCTCGGTGTAAAGTATTCCTTTCGGGTAGCTTGTCCCATATAAAGATGCTGTCAACCAGGGGGTACTACTGATGCATTTTGCCCCTAAGAAATGGGGGCTTTATCAAAATGTCACTGTTAGTAAATATATTTATAAAATGTTGGTATGTCTATATGACTCATATAGAAAAAAGATGTTGTTGAAATTGGGTGGGTTTTACTAAGGGGCAAAAAAGAGTCAACTTTTTCTGGGGAACAATTTGATACATATGATATATTGAAATATATAGAATTTCTGTGATTGTTTTGCCACTCTAATTCCAAACACAAAAATTATATACAAATATAAATACATACCTTTTATAAAATGGTAGAGAAAGGGACAAGTGTCTAATAGTGTAATATTTATGTACCTAAGAGGTCTATTCATCATCACTTAATTTCTACAAAAGTAGGTGAAAATTAAGATTTTCACCTATATTTGTAGAACTGAAGTGTCAGGGTAACTCATCATTCATGTAGCACACAATAGTACAATTGTTCCTTAATAATTTAAGTAATTCATCAAGTTCTGAAAAATCATTTTTTTCAGAACTTGACAGTGATACTGTACAGTATGCCATCCTGAGATGGCGTACAGCACCCGATACAGCAAAGGGATCTGAAAAGATCCCTCCCTGCTATGTCCTCTTACCTTAATGAAGCTCCCTCCCAGCTCCCCAGGAAGTCCTCCTGTGAGCCGGGAGCAAGGGAGAGGGCACAGCAGTGGCTGTGGGGGACTGATAGTGCAGGGCTGCTCAATCTCAGTGGGGGTCAGAGACTTCTATGGTGGCTGCCAGGGCTGTAGCTTTGGTAGTGCGGACGGTGCCATCGCACAGGGCACCACAGGTCAGGGGGTGCTGTTTGGTCAAATTTCTGTTTATTATAATTATTGCTTGTAGCTTCCTCTTATTTCATCCCCAGCATCTCCTGGCCTCTCCTATCTCTTACCTGGCCCTTCCCCATGAAGCCATGGCCATTTTTTGGGTGCATTATGTCCCTTTCAAAAATGAGGGGGGCGCCAATGCTCTTTCTGGCACAGGGCACCAAAAAGTCTAGTTACGGCTCTGGTGGCTGCAGCTCTATAGAAGCAGGGGGTGGGCTGGTCAGGGAAAAGGCAGTGGGGTGGCTGGGGGCAAGTGGGATGATAACCAGGTCAGAGAACTGTAAATTCTGAATATTTGTCTGAGGCCGATTTCTAAGGTTTTCCATTGTCATGTACATATCAATTCTCCTGAACCACTGGGAGAATAATGGCATGGAAGTACATGTCCAGACAAGGATAACAGCCCCCCAAAAATAAATAAGGGGATTTTGGCACTCCACTGAAGATAATCGCTGACCCTAAGCTACACCTGGAGATCCAAGGATGACAACCCACCCCATGTTCATGAGATGTTTAAGGAGCTGCTTCTTATATTTGGCTTCTTACATTTGGAAATAAAATCCATTAGATTTGCAAAAGAAGCTAAAACTAAGGACAGCTCATAAGCTGTGCGCCAGAATCCTGACAAATGAAGTCACAACACCTAAATGTTAAGAGGGGATTCTGCGGCTCCATTGCATCTCCAAAGAAGATCATATAGACAGGAAGACATATTTTCAAGAGAGTTGTGTAACAATATTGTCTGGAGAGGATTTTATATTATGTCTCTACAACATGTACAGAGCATGAACTGGGATGAGTTCAGTCAACTGAAAAATACAACTCCACTGGTCCTCAAGGCAGAGAGGGAGTCAGTAGACGACTTCTCTGTACACAACATATATATATATATATATATATATATATATATATATATATATATATGTGTATTTATATATACACACACTTACATCTTAGGCTGCTAAGCCAGGGCTGCTTTTGCAAGAGTGCTTATATTTGAAGTGCTTAATTTAAAGTGTAACTAGAATTTTTAAATTGAAGCCAGAGTTATTCAGAAGTTATTACTAACTATACTTCTACCTGGGAAAGACTGATGTGATTTTTCATTTATTATCATCCACAGGTAATCTGACTACTGCACCCAACATATCTTGCTGCTTGGTATTTCTATTACACAGCCTTTAAAATTGCTAGGTAATCTAACTATAGAGTATTTCGTATAGTTTTAAAATCTGCACCAAGGCAGGAAATTACTCTGTATCTGTGTTTGTGGGTTGTCCTCTGACCATTTGTTTATTTGCTTGCTGACCTTTAACTGTTTGGGGAGAGGTAGAATCTGTGTGGACACCTCGTTTCAGCCATACTTATTACTTACATCTTAAGCTGCATACACACGTAAAGATTTTCTGTCCAACCATCCAACTAGTTGATTGGTTGGAATGAATATCTGGTAAGGTATGAAAGCAAATGACAATCAGCTATTTGCTCCCAAATGCCGGAAAATGGACAAAAACTGTTGTTTGAACAAATTGTTTAGATCAAACATTTAACAAACTTGTCTGAACGACCGTTTTCATCTGTTTTCTGGCATTTAGGAGCAAATTGCTGATCATCAGTTACTCCCATACGTTTACCAGATTCTCATTCCAACCAATCAACTAGTTGGATGGTTGGACAGAAAATCTTTACGTGTGTATGCAGCTTTAGGCTGCTAAGCCAGGGCTGCTTTTGGAAGAGTGCTTATATTTGAAGTGCTTAATTTAAAATGTAACTAGAATTTTTACAGAACAGAAGGACAAACAAACAAATCACCTGCTATTAAGGACTTTTTAAAAAACAACAAATTTCCAACATGCCTATGGATTGTGCCTGTACCTGGATCCCCAATGCTGCTCACATCCCTCACAGGACCTCCTCATGCAATCTGCTTATCCACTCCAACTATGCCATACCAAATGACACAGCAAGTTAACCCCTCTAGTGGACCTTGGTTGTGGCCCCCAAATCTTGAGGCTTGGTGAAATTTGGATCAAGTCATTGTCCTTTCCTCTTAAGTTTAAACTAACCTTTCCATTAATGTTATATTACTGTCACCCTTGTATCCAGCCCATCTGTGTCACCCCTCTCTGTCTGTCCCCTCCCCTTAGAATGTAAGCTCTCACGAGCAGGGCCCTCTTCCCTCATGTGCTTCTCCCTCACTTGATTATACTTTAATATACAACAGTACCCCACCCTTCGTTGTTGACACCATGCTGCTTATCTAAGTGTTATGCAGCAATGTATTAATCATGTATCTGTTCTGCATTGTTTGTACTGTTAACAACTGTTTTCTTGTGTGCTCATTTGTTTATGTACATTGTGAGGTGCTGCGGAACCCTTGTGGTGCCATATAAATAAAGGAGAATAATATATATATATATTATACTACATTCTACGACAGTAGTACATTTTATTTGTACATAAAACATGGCAGCATAGACACTAGTATAGAGAATATGCTGAAATTAACTTTTTTCTTTATACTACATAAGTAAGAACATTAGATTGATAATTACTGGGCTAAATGTGTTCCTTTATTATATTCACATTTCTATTATTTCAGATTGCAGTAATCATAAAATAAGATGTAACACAGGATGAATGTTCTGCATACAGTATAATGCTATAATTATGTGCATATTACACTGTTTGGCAATCACAGCTAATGACTATTCAGTTTTACACCATATGCTATTAAAATAATTGGCTTACAATGTAAAAATGCCCTTTTTTGTCTGTTTTAATCCTTAAATAAAAAAAAATTTCTTTGTGATTTATTTACAAATAATAGACATTTTATAGTCATTGTCTATTTTCTTCCATGGTTTATATGTTTATTAGTCTTTATTTATATAGCAAAGGTCAGAGGGGGGATGCGGTCATAATACCAACCGTCACCAGAATCTCTTCACCTGCCAGAATCTCGGTGCCGGCATCCCGACCGCTGGCATCCTGACCACCGGCATCCTGAAATTAAGTAGCGGGGAATCGGTATGTAATTCTGGCAGCTCATTAGTCGCTGGATGAAATACCAACGCCAGAACAAGAAGGTTCTACATCCCGACTGGGGCTGGTAAGTACCCTAACCCTCCACTGCCCACCCCTAACCCTCCCTTAGTGGTGCCTAACCCTAACCTCCCCCCAGTGGTCCCTAACTCAAACCCCCCCTTCCCACACCCTAAACCTAACCCTCCCAGGGGAACCCTAACCCAAACCTCCCCCTTGTGGTGCCTAACCCTAACCTCCCCTTCCCCTAGTCTAGACTTAACACTACCCCAGGGGTGCCTAACCCTAACTCCTCCGGGGGTTCCTAAACCTTACCCTACCCCCGCAGCAAATGCTAACCTATCCCAGCTAACCTTCATTCAGGATGCCGGCTGTCGCGATATCAGCATTGGGATAAAGATAGGCGTAGGTATTTTGATGCCTATCTTTAATCCCAAGTCGGGCTTTCCACGTCGGGATTCTGGCAGTCAGCACTCCAGATGCCAGTAACTTAACTACATCCCAGTAGCGGGGCTAGGGGTAGAGTTATCTTTGGGGTTAGGGTTTAGAGTTAGGCACTAGAGGGAGGGTTAGGGTTTGGCACTAGGTTGCAGGGAGGTTAGGTTTAGGCTTTAGGGGGGGGTTAGGTTTAGACACCAGGATGGAAGGTTAAGGGCTAGAGTAGGGAGAGGGGGGTTAGGATACTAACCAATAGGTGTCAGTATCCTAACCTTGTCGGGATGCTGGCATTAGGATTCTGACTGCTAGGATCCAGAGCGACATCATCCCGTACCCAACCCATCAAAGGGTTGTGCAGATGTAGAGAGAGAACATATGCAAATTTATCTGTGAACTGTTTAGTTAAGAGCTACAGATGTGTATTCACTTACTGGGCATCCATTCACCACATGACGCGAGACACCCTACCCAACTGATTTGATCTGATAGGAGAAGCGTATTGTATTTGTCTTAACATTTAGCCACTGTCAAGGCTCCTCTATACCAGAGTCTAACATTCAGGGGTTCACGTCCAAGGACCATCCCCAGGGCATCACCACTTAATTCACATAGATACTTTTTCATCACCTTTTTATTTGTTTGTTTATTATTTATGTTATTTTAATTTTTTCTTATTATATTAACACTTATTGATTATCTTTACAAATCTATACTTTACACTTCACTATCACCATTTTCCCTTTTTCATGTGATGCCCTGGGGATTGTCCTGCACTGCAGATGTGAACCCCTGAATGTTAGTGTTAGGGACGCCAGTATAGAGGACCCTTGACGCTGTCCCAGCGCTTAATCATATATTTGTAAATTTATGCAACTAATACCCCTGAATTTCTATTATTATGTAGGATTCAAGTATTTTTGCTGATATTATTGCAGTGTGCTGGAGGGAATACCCTTTTCTTCTGTGGTTCAGAGTAAACCCCGCCCTTTACAAGCACCTGTGCTATATCATTAAATGGTCAGAGGACAACCCACAAACACAGATACAGAGTAATTTCCTGCCTTGGTACAGATTTTAAATCTATACAAAATACTCTATAGTTAGATTACCCAGCAATTTTAAAGGCTGTGTAATAAAAGCACCAAGCAGCAAGATATGTTAGGTGCAGTAGTTAGATTACCTGTGGATAACAAGAAATGAAAAATCACATCACAGTCTTTCCCAGGTAGAAGTATAGTTAGTAGTAACTCCTGAATAACTCTGGCTTCAATTTAAAATTCTAGTTACACTTTAAATTAAGCACTTCAAATATAAGCACTCTTGCAAAAGCAGCCCTGGCTTAGCAGCCTAAGATGTAAGTGTATGTATATATAAACACACATATATATATATATATATATATATATATATATATATATGTTGTGTACAGAGAAGTCCTCAACTGACTCCCTCTCTGCCTTGAGGACCAGTGGAGTTGTATTTTTCAGTTGACTGAACTCATCCCAGTTCTTGCTCTGTACATGTTGTAGAGACATAACATAAAATCCTCTCCAGACAATATTGTTACCCAACTCTATTGAAAATATATCTTCCTGTCAATATGATCTTCTTTGGAGATGCAATGGGGCCCCAGAATCCCCTCTTAACATTTAGGTGTTGTGACTTCATTTGTCAGGATTCTGGCGCATAAGCTTATGAGCTGTCCTTAGTTTTAGCTTCTTTTGCAAATCTAATGGATTTTATTTCCAAATGTAAGAAGCCAAATATAAGAAGCCGTTCCTTAAACATATCATGAACATGGGGTGGGTTGTCATCCTTGGATCTCCAGGTGTAGCTTAGGGTCAGCGATTATCTTCAGTGGAGTGCCAAAATCCCCTTATTTTTTGGGGGGGGCTGTTATCCTTGTCTGGACATCTTCTTCCATGCCATCATTCTCCCAGTGGTTCAGGAGAATTGATATGTACATGACAATGGAAGACCTTACAAATCAGCTTCAGACAAATATTCAGAATTTACAGTACTCTGATCTGGTTGAGGTTCACATAATCAGACATTTAATTACTTGCACTCCTCCTCTAATAAAACTTCTTCCTCTGAATTGTAAACCCCTTTTTTATATTACTTTTATACTCTATGTGTTTCCCAAACTGTGCGCCATGGAAACCTGGGGTGTCTTGGGGCACTTGCAGGGGTGCCTTAGGTTGGTGGTCCAGCACCAAACCAAATATTTATTTTCAATGTAAATATGTGGACAAACAGAAGTGCAAACCTGTCCACAACCACATAACTATACCTAAGGATGACAGGAAAGCATAATTTACTTTATTACTTTACTACATTTTTTTCTGAATTACTCAATACCCAACTTTTGGCTTAGGGGTGCTGTGTAATTGCATTTCTTCTTGATACAGCTCTCTTATTCCCTTTCCGAACCATTTTTTCATAATACTGTCTGATACTACACGTTCTTTCTTCATGCAACCTCTTCTCCTCCCTAATTCCTATTTTTCCTGCTTCCTTTTTCCTTCCCTCTTTCTTTACTTGTCCACCACTCTGTTTAATTCTTAATTTGTTTTTATTTATATGTACTGATGTTTATTAGTGCAGTTTTCATGTCCAAAGCATCTTGAGATTTTGATTTCTACTATGACTATACCGCCTGTGTATTTTGCGCACCATCTTTTGAGTGTCTTCTGCCTTTACTCTATTTGACTACAGAACATGCTCTTATTGAAAGTGGGTTGTGAACTGACTTTTTCAATAAAAACAAACTTATTTGACATTTACATCTGCATTTTGGCTTATTTTTGCATGATGCGTAGGGAAATTATGATTTTTATCTTTCAAACTGTATCTGATGTAGAATCATTTAAAAGCCCCATAGAAAACCACACTGTGATAAATCCCCACACAGGTCACCTATTTCAGTTATAATTTACAATATATACAACAATATGCACAATTAATATATGTTTGTTATTTGAAAGAATTTAGCACCTTTAGATAATCAATTATTATTTAATCATTCTCAATATGCATAGTGCTTTACAGTGTTTCTATTTGTATTACCATTCCCCCCCTAACTGTTATTTGGAAATGCTGCATTTCTAAATAAGTATTTGGATTGAGGATTTGGATTGTTATCAAAGAATTAATAGAACTCAGCGCTGTTTGTCCCAATTAAAATTTAATAAAGTGCTACTGACTGCTTTACTTGTACTAAGTATTTTTAAAAAAATATTTACAAATAAAAATATTTTCATCAAAATTCAACAAGTGATTTACAACTCCCTAATTATAAATATTTCTTAAACTGCATTTAATTTATAAAATGTAGCACATACATAAATATATTTGTATATTGATTTAATATTAGATAAAAATGAATGCAGTCAACATGTCAAAAGCACAGTGTTCTGTAAGGGGCTGGGTATGGGATGCCAGCACTCAAGATCCCGGCTGGTATCCTGACAGGGTTAGTATCCTAACCCTCCCCCTCTCCCTACCCCTGACCCTTACCATCCCTCCCCATTGCCTAAACCTAACCCTCCCCCTAATACCTAAGCCTAACCTCCCCCCACACACCCTAAACTTAACCCTCTCCCCTTACTGCCTAACCCTCCAACTAGAGCACAACCCTAACCCCGATACATACCGTCCAGATGCCAGCGGTTGGGATACTGGCCCTGGGATTCTGACAGGTGTCGGGATTCCGGCACCAGCATTCTAAGCGCCGGCTTCCCATCTGTCGGGATTATAGCTATACCCCATCTCTAAGTATGTAATAATTTGTTTCAATTATACCAGTGCCATAAATTATTGTGTAAACTTTGTGCCTACTCCAAAGGTGGTCGCAAATCGCATCAAACTGCAATTCTGTATGCAGCAGTTCTTTGAAACAATGCAAATGTCACAGTCCTCTGGATTTGTACAGAGATGTCCATCAGCTACATCTCTGATCCATCACTTGCATACAAAGACACACCGTCAGTTGCACATTGGTCACACCATCAATCCTCTGAGCAACTCTATGGTTAGAATGTCTGTCAGAAGTCAGCTGCCGGAGCCTTTGCAACTGTGTATAGAGACGCAGTCACATGCTCAGACGTGCCCCTGAAATGGTCGCAAGATGCCTGTGTTTGACTCTCCTATCCCCCTGTTACCTCTCACAAATGGTCAATGACTATCAATCACTATGCTTCCAAGTCCTCAGTGTGACCGCCTTTGGTAATACAACTAAGCGCATGCGCAGTGCAACTTGTGTGCTTGCACAGGACAAATATAATCACTCAACTCCACAAACATCGGCAATGCACCCACCTCTGAATTAGGTCCTGACAATTTTCATAGATAATATATTTATTCATAACTAAAGTATTATATTTTTTTATAAAGGTTTCATTGTTTAATCTATTTTTTTGCTTTAACATTACATCTATTTACATTTATAATTATGAGCATGTGTTTATATGTGTTTGCTTATGTGTGTTATTGTTATAGCAGAGTAGGAGCCTAATGACACCTTACATATTTCCTAATATTATATTGTGTTAATATGACTTGATATGCTTCCCTTTTAACTTCCTGATATGTTGTTATTCTTACATCTATCATGTCAAAAAGAGAAGAGAGATAAAAGTATTCAACAATTGTTACTCATGTCTTCTATGACTGCTGTCACCTCATAACTGGGGGGTGATAAAAAAAGACCAATCTACCAATACCCCTAAGAATTCAGTTCAAACTCCTCACCTCAAATTCAATGCCCTAATCTACTAATCTCCCCCTACATCTTTAACCTCATCTCTGTCCACACTACCTCCTGTCTAAACTGCTCCTCCTCCAACTGCCACCTTTACCCCACTCTGGTAACTTCCTCTGCTCCACGGGAGGTTTCTGTCCTCCCTGAGCTTGCCCTTCTGCTCCACGGGAGGTTTCTGTCCTCCCTGGTAGCTACCCTTCTGCTCCACGGGAGGTTTCTGTCCTCCCTGAGCTCGCCTTAGGACACCTGCATTATGGTTTGACAGGTGTACCGCCCCTGTCAAACTCCCCACCTGCCACTGTCCCCAGAGCTAACCTACAATATTTAACTCCAGGTGCCACTCTCCATTATGATTTACTATCTTGCCTTGTCAGATTCTCTACCAGTCTCCCCAGCTTTTAATGTACCTCTTAAATAGCAGGTTATCAAAGTTTACATGCTTTCTTCATAACCCATGTATCCTTCCCAGTTCACCCTCAAACTGTTTACCCCTTTCCCATAGTATGTAAATGTAACACTCAGGGCCCTAATACCTCTTGTTCTTCCCTAGCACAATCCATGTAGGGATCTTCCATCATCTTTCAACCCTGCACCATCTCCTCCTCTACTTAAAGATTTTATTTTTATTATGATATGCTATTATTCACTTTTATATTGTGAGTGCTACAATCCCTATTATACTAATAAATATTTGTCTACCATTGTGTGGGATTTAATGTATGATCTCGCCAATCACTTTTGGGTCAGTTGCTATGTGGACTATTAGTTGGCCATGCAATTTCACAAATCATTTCTGAAAATGCCTCCTGAATGTTCTCCACTGTACCACTGTCTCTGTAAATTGGTGCTAATGAAAGAAGTAATCAAATAACACCCTTACTACATCACAGTAACTGACAGTTGGTCTGACCTCTGACCCCTTCCCACTATGTCAGTGATGTCATTACCTGAGTTAAAACAGCTACTGAGCATGTCACTGACATTATTATTCCAAATTATATAAAAAAAATGCTTTCTTATCTCAATATAGAAGAACCAAAACAGCGGCAAGTGTAATCAATAGAAGATTAAGCTATATTTGAGGATCTTGATACTGTCCTCCCCTGGAATGGTGAGTTTACCATTAAATTACTATAATTTATTTGTGGAGTCAGTACAAGAGTTACTTAACATCATTGTGGATGGTTATAGGGCATATCTGTGTGGCAGAGTGTTCTAGTTTGCACCCGCTAACCCCCAAAATGTTGATACTGTAGGTTTTCTTAGCTAGACTAAATTAACCTTCATTTTGGGTGTACATGTGGTATCAAAAATAGATTGTAAGCCCCAATGGGGCAGGGTCTGATGAGAATTAATAAACACTCTATGTAAAGCGCTGTATAACAAGTTAGCGCTATGTACAAAATAGTTAAATAAATAAGATAAATATTTTTCTGGCTGCCAACTCTTGTCCTGTTAACAAAGCCAGGATGTTCTATGATGGTAGTTACAGGTTGCACTTTAGAGGAATAAAGGGGATCTCTGTTGTGTAATAAGGTGGACTATTTTACTTTTGATGCTGAATAATATATGACACACTGGCTTTTATTGTGAACTGCCCAATTGCTTTTTAATGGGACTAAATTATATTCTAGACAACTGGAGAGCTGATGTAGACTTAATAAATTCTGTCCTCCTTATCCATTAGACTTTGTCCCTGTCCTGTACTACGTTATGCAAGGGATTACTTCTGACACTGAACATCACTCTAAAGTGTATGCATATGGCATTACACAGACAGATAATGGAATACAATTCCCAGCAGCCTCTACAGCTGACGTGAGCAGTGTCAGGTTGTAAGGCAAGTGGCAGTTGGAAGGGGAAGCAGTCGGGAAGCCGACAGATGGAATCCCGACCATTGGCTGCCCAACTAACTAATCCCGGCAAGGGGTTAAATGACAGGCATTGAAATCACCAACTAGGAGGTCTGGTTTGCATGAGGGATTGTTTATGCTACAGGAACAAGGTTCATCCACATAATCCAATGACCAGCCACGGCAAAAATAAGACAATATGTGCACCACCCCAGGTCTGGTACCAAGCTAATTTATTTTGAAAAGCCACTTGAAGAGAAGCACATCTTATATATGAGATATTAACGTATAATTGTTACATGTATTTGTGGATCAGTATAGTGTATAGCTGCAGCATCATTAACAAATGTATTAAATTCTTAGGCATTTCATTTTTTTAACTAACAATTTTTTAAAATTATATTTATTGAATACAGTGTTAGGGAAGGATTCTTACTGTACTTTTTTACATTGTTTCAATATTGGTCATATGGCTGAGCTCCATCTATGAGTTAAAGTTTATTTAGAGAAAACTCGGCAGAACTTTCTATTGCAGGTTCCTATTAGCAGATGAACAATGGCCTGGAGTTTACTAATAAAGAAACTAGATGTAATATTCAATAGAGTCTGCAATTTTTGTGAGACCTTACTGTCTGTATATTCTTTATGGGGTATTTACCCCTCTGCCTCGGTGTGTCCTTACAGGAACTTTGGATCAAGAGGAGTTGAAAGAAGATTCAAGGTTGTTAAAGTGAGTTTCTGTGGTCAGCACACCCAGTTTATTACTCCACTACCTGTGTGTTACATATGGTTGACCTCAGGAAACTATTGAATTTGGGTTACTGAAATCTACCTATCATACCTACCTTTCTAAAGTTCCTCAGTGACATAGATAGAGGAGATATGTTTTGAGTATTTTTTAAGTCCTCACTATCACAATTTATTAATCAGCTGACATTAAGGGCTGATGCAGAGTAAGCCTCACACTAGTTTGCATAGCATAAAATCAGTCTGTTTACAGAGAGTAACTAACTTGAAGATTTACATGACACTTATTCCTGTGTATGTTCAGAGTCCACTACGCGATTTGTGTACCCAGCAATGCGACTGGCAACATATCAGGCTGTCTATACACACTAGACGATCTGGTGCCTGACTGCCTGATATGTCGGCCCCTGCCAAATTCAGTTGCAAAGGGTCATCAGCTGCATCGTCAGGTTGGCCCTACATGCATGCCAACCTGATGATGTGACTGACGACCCCATGGGAGCGTGCACACTGCATGATTTTAAATGATATGTTATTCCAATGCATCGGATTCAGGCATATCATTCAAAAAATCGTCTAGCACCTTCAGGACTTAAGGAGACCTAGGTGAGATATTACTTTTAATGTGGATAAAAATATTTCAAAACAATAAACAGGCCCTTTTAGACCAAAATTGTGATCTAAAAATTGCTGGAAAGTATTTACTCTATTTTATTAGATCCTAATGCCAAAGTAAGTCTGAGCTGCAATGTTAACAATATTTGCTCTATTAATTGTAAGCAGTGTAGTTGCGTGAACTATAGGTAAGGTGATAATTAGCTGAAGGAATAAAACAATTATAGTTACCTGCATGGAGTCTAATAATCTTAATTATATATTTGTTTTAATTAATTATTTTCATTACTTAGATTACATTTAAAATGAATGTAATTACTTTGTTAATTAGTTAACATTTGGTACTGAATAATGAGAATAAAGATACAACAAATATATGTATACATAGATTACCTACATACAGTATTACTCAATGCTTTATATGTGTACATGATAAGGAATATAGATTTTAAGCTCAACTGGGGCAGGGACTAATGTGAATGGCTCTGTCATATATATACAGTATATAAATAACTGTTAATAAAAAAAAGTAAATTGTTGCATAAATATATTATTAGCAATTATAGTAAAATATCAAGAAATAGATATTATTATTATTATTATTATTATTATTATTATTATTGTTTATTTATATGGCGCCCCAAGTGTTCCGCAGTGCCTTACAAAGTACATAAATAGATTGATTTACAGTGACTTACAGTACAATACAATACAATACAATACATTACAGGGCATGGATAATATGGTCGCAAATGTAGCAATGTATAACACCCATATAAGCAACAATGCAAAGCAACCAAGTATTAGGTGCCCTGGTAGAGAGTAAGAAGTAGATGAAGGAGTAAGAGTAAGGAGAAGCACAAGAGGGTAGAGGATTCTGCTCATAGGAGCTTACATTCTAAGGGGGAGGGACAGACAGACAGGGGTGAAACAGATGGGGCACGCAGGGAGAGAGGAGTATGTAGCAGCAAATTAAGATGAGAGCTGAAAAGCTTTGATGAAATAGTGGGTCTTGAGAGCCCATTTGAAGGATTGAAGAGAGGTGGAGAGTCTGATGGGGAGAGGGAGAGAGTTCCAAAGGTGGGAAGCAGCGCGGGCAAAATCTTGGAGGCGGGAGTGGGAGGAAGTAATCAATTTTATATGAGAGGCGGCGTGCATTTGTTGAACAAAGAGGGCAGACAGGAGAGTGAAGGGAGATGAGATCAGAGAGGTAAATGGGAGAGGAATGGCTGAGGGCTTTGTAAGTGAGTGTGAGAACCTTAAATTGGGTTCTAAAAGGGAAGGGGAGCCAGTGGAGAGCTTGTAGGAGAGGGAAGGCAGATGCAGAGCATTTTGAGAGGAAGATGAGCCAAGCAGCAGCATTGAGGACAGACTGGAGAGGGGAGAGAAGGGATTTGGGGAGACCAGATAGGAGGAGGAAACAGTAGTCCAATCTGGAGAGGGCCAATGAGTGAATGAGGGTTCTCCTGGGTGAGAAATGGTCTAATCTTGGAAATATTTTTAAGATGAAAACGACAGGACTGTGAGAGATTCTGGATATGTGGTTTGAGGGAGAGGGAGGAGTCCAGGATAACTCCAAGACATTGCACTTTGGGGCTAGAGGAGATTGTTGTGCCATCAATTGATAAGGAAATTGTGGGAAGTGTGGTTATGTAGGGGGGAGGGAAGATGATTAGCTCAGTCTTAGACATATTAAGTTTAAGAAATCGCTGGGACATCCTGGAAGAGATGGCCGAGAGACAGTTGGAGACACGAGTGAGGAGAGAGGGAGAGAGGTCAGGGGAGGAAAGGTAGATCTGAGTATCATCAGCATAGAGATGATATTGGAGGTCAAAAGAGCTGATGAGATCACCTAGTGAGGATGTATAGAGTGAGAAAATGAGAGGTCCAAGATCAGAACCTTGGGGAACACCTACTGCAAGAGGCTATGGGGAGAAGAGGAGCCATCAGCGGAGACTGAGAAGGATCGGTCAGAGAGGTAGGAGGATAGCCAGGAGAGGGCAGTGTCACGTAGACCAAGGGAGTGAAGGATTTGCAGAAGGAGAGGGTGGTCCATATACAGTCAGGTGCATAAATATTGGGACATTGACTGAATTTTCATATTTTGGCCTCTATTCACCACCACAATGGCTTTGAAATGAAACAAACAAGATGTACTTTAACTGCAGACTTTCAGCTTTTAATTTGAGGGTAATTACATCCAAATTAGGTGAACGGTGTAGGAATTACAACGGGTTCTATATGTGCCTCCCACTTTTTAAGGGGACAAAAGTAATGGGACTATCAACTCAAAAGCTATTTCATGGACAGGTGTGGGCTATTCCCTCATTATTTCTTTATCAATTAAACAGGTAAAAGGTCTGGAGTTGATTCTAGCTGTGACATTTGCATTTGGAATCAGTTGCTGTCGACTCTAAATATGAGATCCAAAGAGCTGTCACTATCAGTGAAGCAAGTCATCATTAGGCTGAAAAATCAAAATGAACCCATCAGAGATATAGCAAAAACATTAGGTGTGGCCAAATCAACTGTTTAGAACATTCTTAAAAAGAAAGAATGCGCCGGAGAGCTCAGCCACACCAACAGACCCGGAAGACCACAGAAAACAACTGTGGTGGATGACAGAAGAATTATTTCCCTGGTGAAGAAAAACCCCTTCTCAACAGTTGGCCAAATCAAGAACACTCTCCAGGAGGTAGGTGTATATGTGTCAAAGTCAACAATCAAGAGAAGACTTCACAAGAGTGAATATAGAGGGTTCACCACAAGATGTAAACCATTGGTGAGCCACAAAAACAGGAAGACCAGATTAGAGTTTGCCAAACAACATCTAAAAAAGCCATTACAGTTCTGGAACAACATCCTATGGACAGATGAGACAAAGATCAACTTGTACCAGAGTGATGGGAAGAGAAGAGTATGGAGAAGGAAAGGAACTGCCCATGATCCAAAACATACCACCTCAGCAGTGAAGCATGGTGGTGGTAGTGTCATGGCGTGGACATGTATGGCTGCCAATGGAACTGGTTCCCTTGTATTTATTGATGATGTGACTGTCCCAATATTTATGCACCTGACTGTGTATAGTGATTCATATATAGATATATTTACATATTTTGATAAGTAGACACTTTTCTTGACATACAATATACAGTGCATCCGGAAAGTATTCACAAAGCTTCACTTTTACAGCCTCATTCCAAAATGGAATAAAATCATTTTTGTCCTCAAAATTCTACACAAAATACCCAATAATGACAATGTGTAAAACATTTTTTTGAGATTTTTGCAAATGTAATTAAAAAAAACACATTGAAATCACATGTACAGAAGTATTCACAGCCTTTTCTATGAAGCTCAAAATTGAGCTCAGGTGCATCCTGTTTCCACTGATCATCCTTGATATGCTCCTACAGTTTAATTGGAGCCCACCTGTGGTAAATTTAGCTGATTGGACAAGGTTTTGAAAGGCATACACATGTCTATATAAGGTCCCACAGTGTATGTCAGAGCACAAACCAAGCATGATGTCCAAGGAATTGTCTGTAGACCTCCGAGACAGGATTGTCTCGAGGCACAAATCTGGGTAAGGGTACAGAAAAATATCTGCTGTTTTGAAGGTCCTAATGAGCACAGTGACCTCCATCATCCATAAATGGAAGGAGTTCGGAACCACCTGGCCTCTTCCTAGAGTTGGCCAGCCATCTAAACTGAGTGATAGGGTATATAAGGCAGTGATGTGACTTCCCACACATGACTAGGGAGAAGGGCCCTAGTCAGGGAGGTGACCAAGAAACCGATGGTCACTCTGTCAGAGCTACAGCATACCTCTGTGGGAGAGGAGAACCTTCCAGAAGTACAACCATCTCTGCAGCAATCCACCAATCAGGCCTGTATGGTAGAGTGGCCAGATGGAAGCCACTCCTTAGTAAAAAGCACATGGAAGCCCACCTGGAGTTTGCCAAAATGCACTTGAAGGACTTTCAGACTATGAGAGACAAAGATTGAACTCTTTGCTGTGAATGCCAGGCATTATGTTTGGAGGAACCCAGGCACCGCTCATCACCAGGCCAATACCATCCCTACAGTGAAGCATGGTGGTACCAGCATCATGCTGTGGGGATGTTTTTCAGCACAGGAACTGGGAGACTAGTCAGGAAAGAGGGAAAGATGAATGCAGCAAAGTAAAGGGACATCCTGGATGAAAACCTGCTCCAGAGCGCTCTTGACCTCAGGCTGGGGTGACGATTCATCTTTCAGCAGGACAACGACCCTAAGCACAAAGCCAAGATATCAAAGGAGTGGCTTCAGGACAACTCTGTGAATGTCCTTGAGTGGCCCAGATCTCTGGAGAGATTTGAAAATAGCTGTGCACCGATGCTTCCCATCCAACCTGATGGAGCTTGAGAGGTGCTGCAAAGAGGAATGGGTGAAACCACCCAAGATAGGTGTTCCAAGCTTGTGGCTTCATATTCAAAAATAATTGAGGCTGTAATTGCTGCCAAAGGTGCATCAACAAAGTATTGAGCAAAGGTTGTGAATACTTATGTACATGTGATTTCTTAAGGGTTTTTTATTACATTTGCAAAAATAGCAAAAAAAACTTTTTACACATTGTCATTATTGGTTATTGTGTGTAGAATTTTGAGGACAAAAAATAATTTCTTCCATTTTGGAATAAAGCTGTGGAAAAAGTCGTCCTGTTTTCTAGGAATGCCGAGACCAGGGTTTGTGTCAGAAGATGCACATTTTCTGGCATCACCTACATATGTAAGACAGTCATTTTAAGTAGTCTTTGGCTTTCTCCCATGGCTGATGCTGCAACAATCGTGATGGTCACGATGATTATTCGTTGTTGCATCCAAAGATGCAGCAGCGATGTGAACTTGTCCATCTCTGAATCATGCCCCTAGTCACTTTTAAGTAATATTTGTTTTGTCATATCGAAATAAAATAATAACATCTAATCAATTACTGTGTCTTTCGAAATGAATAACTAGCTCTCAGTGAATGAGTTCTTCCTTTTTCTTTGTGGTTCTTCTGGTTGTTCATGGTTTGCATTGCTATCCAAATAATCCAAAGTATCACACTGCATATAACAGTAAGGATATGTTGTTTTACTCCTTAGAGCGGAAAGATTATTTCCTTTTCTCATTGCAGACTGTTGAGCTCTTCTATCACAAGTTACAATTGCACTGTTGTTATTTTCGGCAATATGTTCAAATGCTACAATTTCATTACAGTTTGAAGAAGACTGTAGGAAAACTACTCACAGAGTTAGCAGCTCCTGTTACTATAGTAGCGTGTTTGGTTTCCATCAAATGTTTATTTTTGCATTGAGATATTAGATATGTTATTTTCTCCCTAAGCCTTGTTTGTTTGCTCATATCAGTGTGTCACCAACAGTGCGAAACATCATCTTCTTTGCTGAGTGACAAATTCAAAATGTTTTGTGGACTGTGTAAAATGTTCTTACATTCGTCTGTCCAGAACTACTTTTAAAAAAACATTTTATTCAGAGAAGAAAAATAGCAGCACTGGTACATGTTGTTTATTGCCTCCTAATCACTATGCAGTGTAAGAGGTCAATCCAATTAACCATATGCCGCACTTTGGAGGTAGTCTACATCCCGGCAGATGGGCAGCCAACAGTCAAAATACCAGTGTGGGAATCCCTACAGAAATTGGAATCCCAGCTCCAGAATTCTGACTGCCAGCATCCCAAAGGTAAGTATAAAGGGTTAAGGAGAGGGTTTAGAGTTAGGGGTGAGGGTTAGGCACTAAGGGGGAAGGTTAGATTTAGTGTGTGGAAAGGGAGAGGTATGCTCAGGTACCGGGGTGGAGGGTTAGAGTTAGGAGTAGGGGTGAGGGTTAGCGTTTGGGCAACTACCTAATTGTGTTTGTAGTCTGACTGCCGACATCCTGACCACTGGGATTCCATACCCAACCCACCCCTCTTATGGTACAGTACCTCCGGACTTGAACATTTCTGTTCATAGGCCCATAGGGCTGAGAGCAAAAATGAGCAAGTCTGTGATGAAATCGTGTAGCAATGGGGAAAATTTGCATACCTTTGCAGGAGTTTCTTTGCTTTTGCAACTGTTATTCACCCTCTTTGCTCCTAACTGGATTGACCTCTTAAGAGTGTATTCTTAGTAACTGCCACCCCTATACAGGGCAGGCTTAGATTCCCTATTGACAATCACAGGCGTCACTGGGTCTGATGACACCCGGTGCGCACTCAGTATCCCCCTTGTGCGTGCGTCCGAAAAGGGGGCATGACCTAACAAAAGGGGACTTCATCTCACTGGAAATCCCTCCAGGAGCATGACCAGCATCCCTGGTGATGCTGGGCTGCCCCTGGAGACTAGTTCCTGGCTGCACTATTGGCTCCTCCTCTGTAACAGGAGCCAAGTGCTGCAAGAGAATGTCACACTGCAGCACCCGGCTTCTGTCACTGAGAAGGAGCCAGCATTTTGGTGTCATTCCTTCCGAGGGTGACAACTGGTGCGGCCAGGTGCAGACCTTAACCCTTGCACCCCCTTAGCGATGCCACTGTTGGCAATTCCAGCAGTGTGGCACCAATCATTTAGAATTTAGAATAAAGAAACAGAACATCCATATTTTAGGCTTGTTCTGGCTATTGTCAAATCACCACCCATTCTAAATTCTAAATATTGTCCAATCACCATCCATTTTAAAGCAGTAAAATATAACTATGTACTAATAGTATGCAGTCATTATAAAATAATATTCACCTATCTGTCATGCTACACTTTTTATTTTTTTACCTCATGGAAACAAAAGTTATTTATTTAGGAGTAAGAAAGGAAACAATAAGCAGCTGAATTTAGGGATCTGTTTCTCCAGATGAATCTCCAGGATCTGCACCTATCAAAGAATGAAATGATGACGGTAAAAATATGCAAAATCACTGCTTCCACAGGAAACTGAATTAGCATTGAGTATATTGGTTTAATTTGTTTACACTTTGTTATAAAATAATATTTTACACAAAATGTGACTGCATGCAATAATAATAAAAAAATTTCAATTACAGCAATATACCATCCATGATTGGAAATAACTATAAAAACTGTACTTAATAAATCAGTATTAAGTCCTCAATTAACCACTAGCAGGGTCAATGCAAATTGTATGTATATGTAAGTGACTTCATAGAGTCTTCAATATTGCAAAAAAATATCAGAATCAGGAATAAAAAGAGTCATATTGCCCAATATTGTACAATTGTAGAGCCCATATTGTACAATTAGTGCACTTCCAAGCATGTGCTTTATCATGAAGCCAGGAAAAAAACATTAAAAGCAAATTTGAGGAAACTTTACTGAGAGTCACAAAGCAGTGAATAATATTAATAATAATAATAATAATAATAATAATAATAATAATAATAATAATAAATTATTTAAAAGACTAAAATCCCTGGGACCATTTTCAAAAATGTAAATTAAAAACTAGAAAAATTATGGTTTATCTACAGCATGAATTTGTGTAAATCAGTGATGCTTGACATACTGTACAGTATGACACACAGCCACTGTGGCCCAAAAAGAGAGGAACTGTTTAATTTCCAAGGGGGAATGTGTTACTGCCAAGGTGGTGTGGGCTTTGTTACAACAAATGCAATGGAAATCAAAAATGTTACAGGAGAGGGGCATGTCTTGCTCCGCATGTGATATGACTACCCATATGTGGTCATATTACACACATTTCTACCCACTTGGGAACTTTTTAACTATGTTGAGGAGTACGGCATGAGTGAAAAGCGATTCCACTTTACTTATACTGTACATGTCTATGTTTAAGCACTTAAAGTTCTAAAGCTGCCACATTAAATGAGTATTATCTTAAAATGTAACCCTCGGACCAAAAAATGGTTGTGGTCTAGAATTACCGGCCTTCCAAACTAAGAATCTGTGCCAGAATTTAGTCATGGAGTTACTGTCTTTCATAGCAGAGAGGAGAGTAACTGGGATGATAATTTAAAAAATTTACTTCATGGGAAGGTGGCAAAACAAAATATGTTTTTGAAATTACATAAATAGTCACCAAGCATTCGCCAGTAGTGGGATATTCTATCGCCTGATGAGTGAACCATTTTTAGTGATTCCCATGGTAATTGACTGTATTGATCTTTAGATTACTCTTGTTCTACATGTAACTGTGAAATTGAATGCTACATTGATTTTGTGATGCCTGGCAATAGTTTTTTGTGACATTTGTAAAACTGGTGATTTATCGGTCAATTTGCCCTTAAAAGATTTGGTGATTGGCGGATCAGTAAAATAGTGCAATGTTATTCCTGTTGCTTTAAATGAACCACTAGTAGAACCCCTTCTAACATGATCAATTATCCATGTTAAAATATATAAATGCTGGGTATATTGTGTATATTTGCTTACTTTGGTTAATGTTTTTGTAAAAATTAAAATACAGATTTAATAAATTTCCAATAATTACAAACCACACCTATACCCACCATTTCTAAGTGCATTCATGACCAATAAACATTATTTGGCATTTCTGCATCAACAATACTGTATGTATGTGTAATCACATTTAAGAGTAATTAGCTTTTGGATTAGGAGAGTAGGTCATAATTAAGCTACTGAGACGTACAATATGACAGAGATCATCATAATCCCTCTGCAGTTCAGAATTATACAGTACCTAGCAGCAGCCTCTACAGTATTCATAACAGGTAAAACGCTTGCTGAGAAAATGCTGGATATAGTCACCGAGGCTTAATTAATGAATATTAGCGAGTTGCTAAGGCGATCACACACTCAAAACATAAAACACCAAATACAGCTATAAACCATATAGATATACAGCTAAGAGCAATGTGAAAGTATAGAGACTAAAGTATTAAAAACATTCGGTGATTCAATATTAGATGCTGACTATTATGCAAAGATACATCGTAACTACAGTCCATTAACATCTTAAAGACAAAGTGACAAATGTAAATAATCAGTTGGATGTTCACTAGCTACTACGTGTACATACAGTATATCAAACAGCTTTCTCTAGCAACTTAATAGAAATTACATCAGAATATTAATTACCATGAGCTATATATACTGCATATTGAGTGTGCTCTTTTCTGATAATATCTATAAGGTAAAACACCAGGTAAACAAGCAAATTCTTAATACATAGTAGTATATAAAACAACAGACCCAGCAGCCACAATAAAAATATATGCGCTCTTCCACTGTTATGCATATCTATATGGTTTATAGCTGTATTTGGTGTTTCATGTTATCAGTGGGTGATCGCCTAGGCAACGCGCTAACTCCCGTAACATCATCGGCAGTTGCCGGGGCGTCACAAGTGAGATGGAGGCGGAGCTGATTGGCGGCACACGCGGTGAGGGTATAAAGGTAAGGGTTCTATGTTGTCATATGTATGTCCTGATGACGAGTTTTAATTAAACTCGAAACGTTGACTAGAGTGACCTGATTGTGATGTCTTATTGCCAAGTTCGAAGAGTGACACTTATTTGCTTTGTTATATATATATATATATATATATATATATATAGTCACTAAGATCCTGTCTCTCCCATCCTCCGTATAAATACGATATGCCGGTTGCCTTCACAAATGCATAACAATATGCTATATACTGTACTTCCCAATGGTGCGGCACTCCTGGTCAACACATCACACTTAGACTGCGGCAGGTATGGCAACGTTTCAGTGCCCTTTAATTGTCTGGCACTTTCGTCAGGACAACGATGAATAAACATATGTCTCACCTTAATATAGACAAACACCAGGTGGACGCCATTGCTAATTACGGGACCTCACACCTGATCAGCGGCGCGTGTATTGTGATGTCATCATAACCCGACCCACGTGTGTTCAAAGCGTCATATTCGTGCTCCCCATCACCATAGAGACCAAACATAGCTATACAAAGAGAACGTGGAGTACATTATTGGCATAATATCAATACAATAAAGCCAGTTACCCAAGTTCATTGTAAAATGACTATACTTAATAGAAAAAATGGATAATGCGGTTTCAGGTGTGGGACAGACTAAATTCATAGATACAATGCGCAGGGTAAATCCCAATGCACAAACTGAATGACATCCTAATATTACATTTTATTCCTTTATACTACCTAATAACACATAACCCGTCAGCAGGTACATTTAATACTTAGATAGGTAATTACTAATATATACATTTATCCCTATAATATTTACCTAGTATTGCTCAAAAAGTAGATTATTCCCTATACATAATCACAATAATATCACAGTATAAAAAGCATATAGCACAATTACATTAATGGTTCATACTGTGCTCATAATAACGCTATGTAGGAAAATTTAACCCCCCTATAATACTCACACCCCTTAACTGTACTGTAATCATATAACATATCTGTAAACTTGTATTATAGTAGAATAACCAAAAAGCAGATTTATCAACTAGTAAGTTACATATTATTATAAACTGAAAAAATAGGGGTTTACAGCGCTCTCAATCCTGTTTGAAAAAACGTCCCTAGCTGCTCCAATAGTAAAGGTATCCCCACCTTCCGAATAAATGTTTACATAAATAGTTAATAGTGGTGCACTCTGGGGCGATTTAAAATATGTAAATGGAAGTATAAATTGAATAAATAAGTCACTTTCTTGATGTTTTTGCACTGCAAAATGTCCTACTAGTGTCTTAAACAAAAAGTCCCGACTTGAATATGTGGGTAGGGTGTTCTTAAAGATAATTAATCAGTTATGATGATGACGTGTGTTTCTTATCCCTGACCGGGAATGTATGCAATCAAAAAATCTTGCTGTCTCTTATGGAGATGGATCTTTCGATAGTCCCAATGAATACGTGGCCACCAAAGGGTTATACTCCATGATGTCTGTAGGATGGGTGTTCTTATATCTAGTTGATGTTACCATAAGTCTCCATGTTCGCATTCCACCTCAAATATAATATATTGGCACAGTATCAGGGATCATGGTGAACACAATGGTGCAGGTAGGTAAGAATTAGCTTGTACTTACCAATATGCTGTATCAATCCTGCTGGTTCTCCTTATCCCGCTGCTCTAGTTGCTGCTTGTGAGGGTACTGAATGTGTGGAGTATGCTGCTACACTTTTAGTAATAAAGTATGGAATATACTGCAGACTCCAGTCTGGTAAAAACTGATTTATTCAATACAACTTATGACTCAGGAGAGTCTGGAATCAGCAGACTATACACAAAAGTCATAGACTATGATAAAAGTCTCTAAATGGCATAATTTATACCAAAGTTCTTTCGTACTTTCCCTACTCACATTTATTTTTCTACGAAAGAACTTTGGTATAAATTATGCCATTTAGAGACTTTTATCATAGTCTATGACTTTTGTGTATAGTCTGCTGATTCCAGACTCTCCTGAGTCATAAGTTGTATTGAATAAATCAGTTTTTACCAGACTGGAGTCTGCAGTATATTCCATACTTTATTACTAAAAGTGTAGCAGCATACTCCACACATTCAGTACCCGCACAAGCAGCAACAAGAGCACCGGGATAAGGAGAACCAGCAGGATTGATACAGCATATTGGTAAGTACAAGCTAACTCTTACCTACCTGCACCATTGTGTTCACCATGATCCCTGATGCTGTGCCAATATATTATATTTGAGGTGGAATGCGAACATGGAGACTTATGGTAACATCAACTAGATATAAGAACACCCATCCTACAGACATCACGGAGTATAACCCTTTGGTGGCCACGTATTCATTGGGACTATCGAAAGATCCATCTCCATAAGAGACAGCAGGATTTTTTGATTGCATACATTCCCGGTCAGGGATAAGGAACACACGTCATCTTCATAACTGATTAATTATCTTTAAGAACACCCTACCCACAGATTCAAGTCGGGACTTTTTGTTTAAGACACTAGTAGGACATTTTGCAGTGCAAAAACATCAAGAAAGTGACTTATTTATTCAATTTATACTTCCATTTACATATTTTAAATCACCCCAGAGCGCACCACTATTAACTATTTATGTAAACATATTATTATAATAAAATCTGTATAGGTTGATTCATGTCATACAGTAATGACAGATGGCTAACAACTATACACTAACCTGGTGTCAAGGTACCTTGCCTAACCAATGTAATGCATGTGTGCCTAACATTCTGTAATAGACAAGTATTTTATTATAGGCAGACACTGATACCCAATTGGTCATTAAGGCCCTTAGGACTCAGGGCCTGATTCAGAGCCACACGCTATTTGCGCTCGCTCGGTCAGAAAAAGGGGCCGGCTATTTAAATTGAGCGCTCGCTCTTTGCGGTCTGTTGACGCCTCTATGTCTGAGCGAGCAAACGATACATGCGCTCGCTATTTTGTAAAGACGCCCCCTGGCCGCTCGCATCCTACGTCATCTCCGCTATTTATTTGATTAATCGAGTACATCGAAAGGCATCTGAACTGCTCACAGTGCTTGTGGTAGGTTTATCCTACCGCAATCATGCGAACAGTTCAGGCTAAGAAACAACCAAGTGATGTGGTCGATGACGCTGCTTTGTTAATTATGCACACCCTTAAAACGCCCTTTTTGACCGTTTGGCACGCCTGCGTTCGGATCTCCACTCCCCATTTTCAAGCACCTTCCCCTGTTACCACCCACAAATGCCTCATTCTGTCACTCAAATTAGCAGGCACTCGCTATTTTGCGAGTGCTCAATTTACGATCGCACTGACTGGCTGGCGCATGCACATTACGACCCATATGCATGCGCAGTTGTGCGAACATCACTCGGAGCAAACGAGCGGCCGCTTACAAGCAGCTCTGAATCAGGCCCTAAGTGTATTAAGCCTATAAATCCACTCAGTCCCTCTTCGTAATAATTTAAGAGGACGATTTCCACCCCTAATGGAGGGGGGGATGTGGTCAATCATTCAG
Source organism: Taudactylus pleione (assembly GCA_031769625.1). Classification (NCBI taxonomy): domain Eukaryota; kingdom Metazoa; phylum Chordata; class Amphibia; order Anura; family Myobatrachidae; genus Taudactylus; species Taudactylus pleione. The sequence continues at coordinate 2,706,588 of JAUIMM010000780.1, read as the reverse complement.
TAGCAGAGTGAGGCTAACTGATGGGGTGTTTGACCAAAATGCTTGACTACTGGTTGTTCACTGTCTCCATTATGGATTGCTGCCTGAATGGCAGACCGATGGACTGCCATTCTCTCCTTGAAAGCCCACTCGGTCTTGCCTATGTAAGACAGTCTGCACGGGCATATGGTCTGATAGATCACAAATTTGGAATTACATGTTAATCGATGCCTGATTTTAAAAGCTTTACTCGTAAGCAGATGATAGAAATCTTCTCCTGGGATAAAGTATTGGCATGTTGTACAGGAGCATTTAACGCATCCTTTCCTTTTAATCAAGAAATTAGTTGTAGACTTCCCTTTGTTTCCTAGATCAGTTCTAACCAAGGCATTAGTCTAGTATCTGCCAGCTGTAATTCACTGTCAGATTGGATAATGGACCATAATCTTTTAGTGGTACATCTAATCTTATTACTTGCCATATTGTATTCTGTAACCCAAGGTAAGAAAGGTTTATTGTTACTTTTCACTTCTTTCTTAACAAGTAAAGTTTTTCTATCAAGGCATTTGACCTTATTCTTAGCTTGTAGTAAGAAATTCAAGCTATAGCCTCTTGCTTGAAATTTGTCTATTAACTTATCCATTTGCACTTCTGCTAATGCTGTATCTGAAGTGATTCTCTTGATGTGCAGCATTTGGGAATATGGTATCTTTGTTTAAGGGGAGTAGGTTGAAACCTAGACATATGTCGAAGGTTGTTGCAGTCTGTTGGTTTGTAATAAATTGAAGTTTCAAATTTACTATTATTTAACCAAATCTGTACATCAAGGAATGTAATATTCATGCTATCAATATTATAGGTAAATTTTACAGGGTGATTACAAGCATTAAGTTTTCAATAGTGGCACTTAATTCCTCACTGGTACCTCTGCAGATGATCAAAAGGTCATCTATATATCTACAATACATCACTATTTTTTCAGCTATGTTACTGTTACTATAGAAGACATCATTATCCACCTCAAACATGAACATGTTGGCATACGATGGGGCAACACTGGACCACATCACACAACCAACACGCTGTAGGTAGAAGTGTCCATCAAAAATTAAAACATTTTTGGTGAGTATCATATGGAGAAGTTCCATACACAAATTTAGATCAGGGCCTTTATAGAGATGATGTCTTGTGAGAAAAAGTTTCGCCGCTGCTAGTCCCATATCGTGGGGAAAGATGGTATAAAGACTCATAACGTCAATACTGCAGAGGTGAATTTCTCCCTCTAGTATAGGTAATTCATCCAATTTATTTAGAAAGGTGGTTGTATCCAGGAAGAATGTAGGGTGCTCTTGTTTGCAGGGTTGGAATAATGTGTCCAAATAGATTGATGTAGGCTGAAATAAGGAGTTCACAGCCGCGATGATGGGGCAACCCGGTGGATTCAATAAGGATTTATGTACCTTAGGTGTTGTATAGAGTACCGGCACAACTGGAAAGTTGGTGACCAGGGATTCAGATAATTTTTTAGGAATCATACCATCTTGTACAGCTGTTTGAAGAATTTCTTGTAGAGCATTTTTAAATTCCATAGTTGCATCTTTAACTAATG